>VFFE01008540.1:14044-50232 GCA_008921705.1 Burhinus oedicnemus | reverse complement strand
ATATGTGGATGACCTATTGATAGCCACAGAAACAGAAGAACTATGCATAATATGCACAGTCAGTCTGTTAAATTTTCTTGGACTTACTGGCTATCGAGTCTCTCCACAGAAAGCTCAAGTGGCTCAGCGGCAGGTAACTTACCTCGGATAGGAGATAACTGCTGGCCAAAGGACCCTAGGAACCACAAGAAAGGAGGCCATCTGCCAGACACCTCGACCACAGACAGCTACAGAGCTCCGCACGTTTTTAGGAATGACGGGATGGTGTCGTCTATGGATATATAACTATGGACTCTTGGTAAGGCCACTCTATGAATTGTTGAAGACGAATCCAAAAGACCTCACCTGGAATGGAGAAGCAGAAAAGGCATTCCAGCAACTGAAAAGGGAATTAATGGATGCCCCTGCCCTGGGGCTACCAGATACCACTAAGCCTTTCTGGCTGTTCTCCCACGAGAAGCAGGGAATAGCCCTGGGAATCCTAGCCCAAAATTTGGGACAATATAGAAGGGCAGTGGCATACCTCTCCGAACAGCTTGATGAAATAAGTAGAGGTTGGCCTAGCTGCCTAAGAGCAATAGCAGTACTGGTACTAAATATTCAAGAAGCACGTAAATTTACATTGGGCCAAAAGATTACTGTGTTGGTATGTCATCCTTTATCTACCGTATTAGAAATAAAAGGGGGGCATTGGCTCTCACCACAAAGGTTCCTTAAATACCAGGCAGTTCTGGTGGAACAGGATGATGTGGAAATAGCGGTTACTAACATTGTCAATCCAGCATCTTTCCTCAGTGGAACCACGGGAGAACCGGTGTCACATGACTGCCTGGAAACGATTGAAGCAGTACATTCCGGCCGACCCGACCTGAAAGAAGAGCCTCTGGAAGACGCTGAAGACTCCTGGTATACAGATGGGAGTAGCTTTGTTCGACACGGTGTCTGCAAGGCAGGGTATGCAGTAACCACTATGGATCAGGTAATGGAATCCGCGGCTCTTGCCCCAAATACCTCAGCACAAAAGGCAGAACTAATAGCATTAACCCAAGCCTTGGAACTCGCTAAAGGCAAGAAGATGAACATCTGGACGGACTCCAAATACGCCTTTGGGGTAGTCCATTCCCATGGAGCCATATGGAAAGAAAGGGGACTCCTATCCACCCAAGGGAAACATATGAAACATGCTGAAGAAATTCTTAGGCTCCTGGAAGCAGTGCAGCTACCCAAAAAGGTGGCTCTCGTGCATTGCAAGGCCCATCAAAAAGGAAATACTGCTCAGGAACTGGGCAATGCTATGGCGGATCGTGAGGCCAAGAGAGTGGCGGAGAGAGGTGAATTAGAGGTGCGGTCTCTGGTCCCAGACGGTAAAATACAAATCGATTGTGAACCCAGGCATTCTTAAGAAGATCAGGCGGTGAGATAGAGAAGGGCAGGTGGGCAAAGACTCCGCAAGGCAAACTAATATTCCCGTTTGCGTTATTGTGGGCCATAGTTATAGCAGAACATAGCAAATCCCATTGGGGAGTTGAGGGCTTCTATAAGTACTTGAACCAGCGCATAGCTGCCCGGAACCTTTACACCACTGTTAAGTGACACAGCAGTGTGAAATATGTTTGCAGAGTAACCCTAAGATAAGCTCTAAAGCCCAACTTGGACAAATAGAGAAAGGAAACTATCCAGGGCAGCAGTGGCAAATTGATTTCTCAGAGCTTCCAAGAAAAGGGGGGGTTCCGGTGTCCTAACGGACACCTTCTCAGGTTGGCCAGAGGCATTCCCTTGCCGAACTAATAAAGCCAGGGAGGTAACTAAAGCATTACTACGAGATAGTACCAAGATTCGGGATTCCTGCAACAATCTCCTCAGATAGAGGACCACAATTTATTGCAAAAATTGTTCAACAAGTCAGTAAGCTCTTGGAGACGGATTGGCAGTTACACACCTCATATAGGCCACGAGCGAGTGGTCAAGTGGAGAAGATGAATCACTTAATCAACTGCAGATTATGAAATTAGGGCAGGAGGCTGGGTTATCGTGGCCACAATCGTTACCTTTGGCACTCCTGAGGATAAGAACTAAGCCCAGAACCAAAGAAGGGTTGAGCCCTTTTGAAATATTGTACGGGAGAACCGACATCATACAGGCAGGAATATCAACCCAGGTGGGAGATGAAACGCTATCTGATTATATAATAAGCCTGCAAAAACAACTTTTCGAAATAGAGAAACTGGTCTCAGGAACTAGAGCCCGAAGTCTTGATGGACCCGTGCACGATATTAAACCTGGTGATTATGTATATGTGAATTCCTTTACAGATTCACCTCTGGAACCGAAATGGGAGGGCCCATTCCAGGTACTGCTGACATCCCATACAGCAATCAAGATGAAGGAACACACCTCGTGGGTGCATCACAGCAGAGTGAAGAAAGCTCCTGAACTACAATGGGAGTCGACACCTGTGGGACCATTGAAGCTTCGCATCCAAAAACGATGACATGGCTTCGTATGACTCTACTGAATTGTAACTTAATAAGTGCTCTGGTATGGCCTTGGACAAATGCTTATTTTGGGTACACGGGGAGTGCGGGAAATGATCTAAAAGGACTGAATTTGGCAACTGTTGTAACATACGATAACAGTATGACCTGGCGACCATCTGAATGGGAGACAGTAGATGAGACAAAACCTGGACGATTGAGAAAGGAAAGGAGGTTCAAATAGGTTGTAGACTCCTATTTAATATAAGTGATTCACCTCCCTTCCAAAACCAAATTGTTGTCAGGAACGTCCACAAGTGGGAATGGGGAGTCCAGATAGGTAAAAAGGTATGTGTAGCACAGAAAGTTTGTTGTCATTCCTTCAAAGTAGATCAAACAGTGTCCGTTGTATGTCTGGGGGCATTCACAAGGGGGGGTCCGAGCCTTATCTTTCAGATTTCGGTTACAGATACTAAAGGAGACCACCGCCCTTCCTCCCTACGCTGCCTTGCCCACAGAACCTGAGAAAATGGAACCACACGTGTATCCGACAGGACTATATATCATTAAATATGTCGGCCAACAACAGGTAATCCTTAATCCAACATGGTTTCTTAAACGAGTTGAACTATTGATGCAGAACGATATTTCTACAGTTCAACCCACTTGTTCATTATTCCTAAGACCTTCATACGCGGGATGGACGACATGGTTACCTAAGAGAACCTTTCCTTTCCAATTGAGGAAAAGGAGAGATGTGACTGGTGTATTAGGAACAGGACTGGGAGTTTTAAATAGTAGAGATACTGAGAGAATAATGAACAAACTCGCCACAGCAACCAGTGATCTGAACAAAATACAAAGCCCTTTAAGATCTTCCATTTTGACCTTAGGAAATAGTCAATGGCTTATGGCAAATGTTTTACCATAATGGGAAGAGCTTAATGAAAAGGATAATAAATTGATTACAGATGCATTAGACACAGTTCAAACTAATATTTCTCTAGCACTTAGTTGTGTCCAGGCCCAGCTATGGATACAGTCAATAGCAGCTGCAATCATCAGGGAAGGTGAGGACGGAGTCCTGCCAAGAGAAATCTGAAAGGTAATTTGGGATAATGCAGCGGAATTTGAAAGGAAATTCCAATCGTGGTGGCACTTAGTTAATTTCACCTTCGACCCTACTAGTAACACAGCCACAGCTTTTGTACTAACAATATAGAAAGCTTTGGTGTATAATAAATACCCGATTGTTGCACTCAGACTAAATCATCATGGAACTGTACTTTATCCCTTGGAACATAGGGTATGGGCTATGAAAAATGGGGAAAGGTGGCAAACTATTGATGTCGAAGCTTGTGCTGTGCGAAACCAGCAAGGATTTATATGTGAAGGTAACATCATGAAAGCACAAGATGTTTGTCTTGACACGGAACAAAATGTTTGTCACTTTGAGATACACCCCAATGAAACCCTAGAAACTGTTATAATTTACAGGGGTATGGGATGTGTTTGTCTGAGGACTCTATGTGATTCTGTACAAGCAGATAACCTCATAGTGGACATGAGCAACCACTCAAATATTTGTATCTGTAATTTTGTTAGCCTTACAGGATGTGATTTTAATTATACTACTCCAGTCACTACCTACCAATTGTTACGATCTAATTTTAAATTAATTCAAGATTTGCAGCCCACCCCCATTGGAATGAATCTTGCTCTAATAAGAAAACTTCTGCATCACGAAAATCTAAAAAGGTTGATAAAACAGGTCCAGGAGAATGGACGGAAGACTCTAGTTACTATCCAACATGATGCAGAAAGAATTCATCAAATAATGGAACGAGTAAAGTCAGATGGAGAGCACCACTGGTGGGACGTATTCATGGGCTATTCCCCGTCAGCTACTAAAATCCTAAACATACTGACCCACCCCATATTAGTATTACTAATAGTCACAGCTATATTAACGGTAGTAAATCTTATCTTTTGGTGTAAATTGAAGAAGCTTACTGAAAAGATATGGGCCTTAAAAGTAGTAATGACATATAACGGACCACTTCTAGCAGCAAAAGAATTTGCTTAGGAGAAGGAAAAGGGGAGAATTGATATAGGGAACTAACTGTCCGCTTTGTAATTTCTAAATCGCTTAACAATCCTGTTTGTTTCAAACATTCTTTTGGAACTCACTTACCAAAGACTGGTATCTGTCAAGGACTGGCATTTGTCAAGGACTGGTATGTCAGACAAAGGAGTGAACAACCTGACCTTGCTGCAAGTAAATCGTAGAGATAACGGGAGCTGCTAACAGCATCATTATTGTATGCAAGAAGCGACCACCTGGCTAAAACCGGTCTTGCGGTTTGGAGCCCAGTCAACTCCGCTTTCTAGGCCAAAGGTGAAAAGTGTACGGTGAAGAAGACTACGAGCCTTCCTCCAAAAGACCCCCGGCCCACGACCGCCGTATGGAAGTGCGCATGCGGCAGGAGGAGGAGAATTATGATAATGAGTAGCCGGAAAGAATTATAATTGTCACGCCCACGGCAGAACTATTTGTAATAATCCCACTTATGCTAAAGCATATGTATGTTGAAACCTATGACTATGTATATCTTTATTGTATAGATTTCTGGTAAAATGTGCTGTTGGTGTGCGTGTACTTTGGAGGAGCGATCCCCCACGCCCCCAGCGCTGAATAACCATACCTGCTGTAGAACTCTATCAGAGTTGTAGAGTTTGATCCGCGCGTCACAAGCAGTAGTGGAAATAGTAGTAAATAAAACAGGTGATGCTCTAAATTTATTAGCTAAAAAAATACAAAAATGCGAACTGCCGTATATCAGAACCGCTTAGCATTAGACTACTTGTAAGCACAAGAAGGAGGAGTTTGTGGTAAATTCAACCTTATTGTGATAAATGAAGTGATAATTCTTGTTGTGATACATAAAATGATAATTCGTGTTTTGATCTATGAAGTTATAATTCATGTTAATTGAATTAATGTGAAATGGTGAGGAGCACTGAGTAGGCTGTAGAATAGACACGTTGCTGGTAATGTTCTAGGCGTGACCAAAAGGTGGTGCACAAGGTGCTGTCAGTCCCATTTCTGTGACTTTTGAAGAGTCTAAAGGTGACAAAAAGGGCACAGCGCCTGCGCAGGAGAGCGGAGCCGGGTTCAAGCTGCTTTGTCACTGGGAGAAGGCACAGAGCGTGCCCAGAACAAGGGGTCACTGGCGGTGACGAAGAAGAGCCAGGAGCCTTCATCCCCCCGACCCCCGGCCACCACGAGACACTGCGCATGCGCCAGAAGGAGGAGCTTATGGAAATGCTGATTATAATGCGGAGCGGGGAGAGGCTATGCATACGTATGAGTGCACTCAGGTTCTTATGGAGATGTCAATGAAACCCCCCATGTTCTCTGAGAAAGCGGCTGTCCCTGGGGGCGGAGGCGACATGCTGGAGAAGTTCTGCTGTTTTACTTGTCTTTTATAAAGATTATTGAACTCCGATTGGACTTGCGTCTTCATTCAGCACAACGGGTGTCTTGGGAGCCTGTAGGGAACGGGTGGGCCGCAGGGAGCGCGGGGGCTCTGGGTTCGGGGGTGTCTGTAGCGTTCCCATAGGGACCGCAGGGAGCCCACAGGACCGGGGGTCTGGAGTCTGTGGGGCGGGCGACGCTGGGGAGATAAAGCCGGGACGGTTGGTCCTACAGCGACGCCGGGACCGGGCTGCGGTTCCTGGTGGGCTCCGGCTGGGCCCGGGGGAGCCGGGTGGGACCCGCCGGCCGGGGCGCGGGTTTGTGGGGGCCGGGGATGTGTCAGATGATGGAAGTGTCTCAGATAAACTTGTGTCACATGGACGAGTGTCACATAATATCAGATGGACGTCTGTCACATAGGCTCAGATGGATGTGTGTTACATGGACGTGTGTCACATAGATGGTGTGACATGGACGTGTGTATCAGTTGGACGTATATCGCATGACACGACTGTGTTGGCCTGTTCCTCCTCGGGGACTCCAGACCAGCCCTGCGCTACTCCGTGCCGTAGTTGCCAAAGAACTGTAACAGCAGCAAAATAACCCTGATGCTCTGTCGTTACTGCGGTACAGGTGTGATTTGTTAATTGGGCTTGGTAACTGTGGAGATGGTTGAAAGGCACCGTTAGCTTACTGAAATTTTAGGGCGTGGCAGGATATCGAGTTTCTAAAAAGAAAGCTCAGACTGGATGGGAAAGTCTGAAATATGGGATCTTGAGTTCCCAAAGGACAGAGACAATTGATTTACAGAAGGAAAGGAACCAATTTGTGGAATTGTACTGCAAACATCAAACAAAAAAAACCCCACACCCAAAAAAAAAACCAAAAAACCAGCCGGATACCACCGTCTATGGATCCCTAATTTTGGACTCTTAGCCCAACCGTTGTATGCTGCTATAGAAGGACCCGAGAGGGTTGTTGAGCAGCCACCCAAGTGTAAAGAAAAGGTTTCGATGATATCAAAATGAAACTCCTGCTCCTGGATTCCCAAATCTAAGAAAACCCTTTCAACTATGTGCACTTGAGGGCAGCAGGTGGCGCTGGGAGTTCTTGCTCGGAAATCAGGGAGATGGATGAGACCCGTGGGGCGCTTTTCTAAGCGACTGGATGAAGTCCGTGAAGGTTGGCCGCGTGCTCGAGCGGCAGCAGCTGCCGTTACGCCGAGTGCAGAGTCTGGGAAAAGCACCGCGGGGGCCCCGTGTCTGTGTTTGTGCTCTGCGGCCTCTCCGCTGGAACGTGATGGGCACCGTGGTATTCCAGGGCAGATGAGCCAAGTCTCGGGCTGCACTTTTGGCACAAGACGATGTTACCTGTTCCGTGGCTTCTGCGCTGAACCTTGCTACCTTGCTCCCAGTCTCGGCATCGGACATAATGTTTAACCGCTATCAAACAAGCGTATTGCAACAGGCTCCATGGACGAAAGGAGCCCTTACCCAACGCCGAAATGCAACTAGTCATGGCCGGAAGCTACTTTACATCATAAGGAGAACGAAGAGATGACTGTGCAGCGGTAGCGCTTCCTCGGGACTGAATGTGCCTCTTAACGGCTCTGCCCGAAAGGAAAAAACGGCCTCGATACTCACTTAAGGAAAAAGAGTTAACGTTTATACAGATCGTAAATATGCGCTTGGAGCACCTTGTGCACGTTGAGCACCTGAAGCACATGGAGAGTTTTGGAAAGAAAGGTCGCAGGGCGCTCCGATCAAATATGGAACTGAAATAACGAAACTCTCATAAGTGATCGCACGGCCGACAGAAGTTGCCTTTATGCATTGTAAAGCCCACCAAGAGGGTAATAGCGAAATTATATTAGGAAATCGCAAAGCACATGACTTAGCGAAGCAGGCCGCGTTGAAAGAATCAAAAAAAAAATGAAGGATCGCTGATCATGGTATCTCATCTGGGACTGTAACCCCCCCAAATACAATGAAAAAGAAAAACAGTTGTCAGAGCAATTAAACTGTTCCGAAGTTCCACTGTTCAAGGATAGTGGGTGAATCTGTTAAAACACTTCTGAGAATATGGTGGCGACTGTACTCGAGAGCTTACAGCAGGAGCAGGCCTCTAGTAATAACTGGGAAAAAAGTCATCGGAACAAAGATAGTAATCAGCAGATGAAATAGTAAAATAGGAAAAAAATATGCTTTACATTTTGCTAACAATCTAGAAATAACGAGAAAGATTGTGAGGAATTGTAAAACAGGGATTAAATCTCGAGGAATACCTTTGAAAAAGTTCATTAAATTGCAAACACGCGACCTAAAGAAGTAGTTTTTGATGCCTTTTGTGGTTGCCCTGAGGCTTTCCCTCGTCCCACTAACAAAGCTCGAGAAGTAGTTAAATCCTATTCAAGGAGATCATCCCTGGATTGGCACACTGGAAGGTAATTATTCTGATAACAGCCCCTTCTTACCGCAGAAATAGAGCAAGGATGTTCCAAATTCCTAGATACGAAATGGGACTTAAGCGCTCCCTGGAATCCTCAGACTAGTGGTAACGCGGAGAATGACCCAAAAATCTATAAAGCTACATTTCCAGACATTGGCAGGAAACTCACCTTAAGCAGCCAGAAACTCTTCCTTTAGCTCTTTTTGGAGTTTCGGTAACTACAAGGATAAATGAAGGAGTAAGCCCCTTTGAAATTTTGCACGGAAAGGTTTACCCAACCGATCATTTAACTACAGAGGGAAATCAGGTGCATATAAAGAGAAAAGCTACGATTAAACAGTATTTAATCTCTCTCGAAGTTTATCTGCCTGATACACATACCTGAACTGGAAGAATAATCTTCCTTTGGACACCCCAGCGCATCCACTCCGAAAAAAAAGACACAGTTTACATAAGAACCAGGAAAATCTATTGCAAAATCTTATCATTTTTTGTTACAGTAGTAACCTCTATTTGTAATTTATTTGGATGTCTTAAGGGTATCGTTGCCAGGCATTTATCTCATTCTTATGTACCAGTGATAAGGAACAGAAAACGAGACTCTTCGAACCACATAAAGATGTCAATGAGTCTCAAAGGGGAATCGTTATAGTAAAACTGATAATAACTAGAAAAATTAAATGTAAAATGTAATCAAAGCAACTAAGGAGAGCTGCTGACGTCCTCTGTGCTGCCCCAGCGCTTTTTAATTATTTACCGAGTGTTAAAATAGACAAATAGTGACTAGACATGATTTATCTACTAGTCCGTTAAGGAACTAACGGCTAGACAGTGTAGCTTTGTTAGTAAGTATCATATTCCCGTGGAGAGCGCCATGCAGATGGGCCGCTCAGCAAACTGAGAACGCCTCAGGCAAATGTGCAGGCAAATGAGAAAAAAAGAATAAAAACATAAACTTCAGAAAGCTGTGAGCCAAGAGCGATCTGTTGGGGAAGGAACAGACTTAACTGCTTGTGGAAAAGGCACCCATAACTGCGATTTTGCACTCTAAAGTATTTTTTATCTCTCTGGTTTTAGATCCAGTGTTTCTGTTGGTATATTTTCCACTATCAAATGTTTGTGCAGTTAATGTAATTTAATTATTCATTTAATATGTCAGAGAAAACAAGTATTCCATCCCCTCTCTGTCAATAAGCATGGAGTGCAACAAGTATATCACCTTTCGTCGTTGGGGTGGGAAAGGAGGGAAATGGAAATTATTAGAGTATAGTGCAAAAATAGAAGCATTTTAAAAAGAGACATTTCAAGCTGAATTAAAACAAGATCAAAGAAGATGTATACTTTTAAACTACTCTGAAATCTAAAGCATTTTCTCAATTATTTGCTTTCTTATTTTACCAACTGATCTGGAAATACTTATGTTTTATTACAGCATGGTTTGAGGGAGCAAAGAGAAGCTTCTCTTTTGTCATTTAGAGAGTTTAGTGACAGGATTCCTGTCACCCCCTTTACCCATATCCCCTTTGCCTTGTCTTTCCGCCTCTCCCACCTTACCTTTTTCTGACTTTCTTTCCACCACACCTTTCTGCGTGCCTTTTCTCCCCAGTTCCTCCTTCCCTTCCCGTGTAAAACCTTTCACCTTCCTTTTCCCACTTTCTACTTCTCCGTCCACCTTTCCCGTTTCTTCCCACGCCGTCCCCTGTCCCCCTTTCACTCTGCTCTATCCTCTCCCTCCTTTCTCCATATCCCTTTTTTCGAAGTGTCTGTCTCCCGTCCTTCTTCACCTTTCCTTCCACAGTCGTGGCCACTTTTCCTTTCACTCGCTGCCACTTCCTCCTTCTCTTTCCACATCCTTTTGCACTTTCTCCCTGCACGCCCCTTCTGTTGTACATGTTCCCTGTCTTTCCTATTCCATGTCCCTATTTCTGCCTTCCTTTCCCGCTTTGACGTTCTTTCCCCCTTTCTTTACCCATTCCTTCTTGAGCCTTTTGCCTTTCCTTCCACCTCCCCGTCCTCTAGCCAAACTTTGCTCTCCATCCTATTCCCAGCTTCCCGTCCTGGCTTCCATTTTCTTCTTTCCACCCCTTTCTAACTTTCTTCCCCCTTTCATTTCCCTTTCCCTTCTTCTCCTCCTCATCACATATTCCCCTTTTCTGCCTTTCCCACGATTTCTTGATCCTCCTTTCACTCCCAGTCCCCTTCCCCATTCTCCCTCCTGTCACCTCTCCCACTCCCCCATCCCCATCCACCCTTTCCTCAAGTTGTGCTTGATCTCCCCTTTGTTTCTACTTCCTCTGTCTACGCTTTTCCCTTATTTCCCTCCTCATCCGTTCTCTGCCCTGACACTAGCTTCGCTGTCCCTCTTCCCTCTCCCCTTTATTCAGCCTCTCATCGCCTATCCCCTTTCCTCTCCCCGTACCCATCCACTATTTCTGCCTTTCATTTTTCCCCTTTTCATTCCAACTCCCCTGTCAGCCCTTTCCTCCTTATTCACCCCTCGTCCCTTATCCCTTCCTCTATATTTACACCTCCCACGCCATTTCTTCCACTTGTTCCTCCCCATCTCCTTTTTCCCTTCCCCGTGTCATTTTCTCCCTTTTCCCCTTTGATCCCATATGCACCATTTCTGCTTTTTGTTCCCTTTTTGCGTTTCCCTTCTGTCCCCAACTGCCTTTCCCCTCTGTTCCTCTTATCATTCCTTCTCTCACCATTTTCCCCGTTTTCTTCTGTTCCCCTTTTCATTCTCGTCACTCCTTTTCTTTCTATGCACTTTCTGTCTCTATGCATTTCTTCTCCTCTTTTTCTTTCTCTCACACCCATTGCATTACGTCTTTCCCTTTTCTTCTCTCCTTTCCACAACTATCCCCACTTCTCCTTTTTCCCATTCCCGTCTACCTTTTTCATTTCTTTTTTTTTTGCTGCCTCTGTTTTTTTCCCCTTTTCTTTCTTTACACATTTCCACCTCCCCAGCCCATATCCCCTTTTTTGCTTTTCTTTCCCCGCTGCTCCCCGTCCCTCCTTTCCACTTTAATTCCCGTCTCCTTTTTTCTGTCGCCCCTTCTTCACCACTTCGCCCGCTGTCTCTATTGCTGCCTTTTTTGTCCTCATCACGTCTTTCTGCTTTTGTTCTCTCATTCGTCTTTCTTTTCACCCGTCCCCTTTCCCTCTGTCATGTTCAAATAGCCCTCTTTTTTTTTAAAGCCTCCCGTTCCACTGGTCCCCTTTCCTTTTTCATCTCAACCTTTTCCCACCCATCCCCTTTTCCCTTCTTTCTCCCTCTTTCTGCTTTTCTTTCTTCCGATGATCCCTGTTCCCCATTTCCCTTTACACAGTACATCTTTCTGCCTTTTCCTGTATCCACCCTCTCTGCCTTTCTTTCCTATCATCCCTTTCTCCTTTCTTTCTACCTCCCTTTGGCCTTATTGCTCCCTTTTCCTCTTTCTTCCACTACTCCCTCCACTGTTTTCCTCATTCTCCCACCCTCTGTCTCCCATTTTCTTTTGTCCTTTTGTTTTCAATCCCTGTTATCCTCTTCCCCATTTCTTTCCATGCAACCTCCCCCTTCCTCCAGCCCTGTCTATTTCTTTTCACGTTACAATTCCTCCCGCCCTAGTCCCTTGTCCGTCCTTTCCTCTTCCTCCCCGTGTCATTCTGCCCCGCTTCCTCATTTTCTCCTGTTTTCTCCATCCCCGTTTCCTTTTTTCCTGCTTTGTCTCGTGTTTTCCTTTTCCCTTTATTCTCCCCTTGTCCCTCTTTCCTTCATTTGCCCTGTCCCCAATCCACCCTTTCCTTTTTCCTCCCCATCATATGTCTTGCTTTCGCCTTTCTTTGCAACTCTTCTGTCACCCTTTTCCCCTTTCTTTGAGTTTCCTTCCCTGTGCCTCTTTTCCAATGTCCATGTCTGCTTTCTCCTTTATGCCCCTTTCTCTGTCCATGACCAGGTCCCTCTTCGCCCTCTTTTTTCAAGTCCTGTCCCCTATTTTTTCACTTTTCTCCTCCTCTACCCGTCCACTGTTCCCCTAAGCCATTTTGTCACCCCTTTCTGCCTTATTTATCCCCCGGTCCCCTTCCCCCTCCCTGATCTGTATTCCCTCTTTCCCTCCCCGTCCACGTCTCTCTTTAATTTCCCCCTTTCTTCCCCGTCTCATGCTCCCCCTTTCTTTCTCCCCGTTCCTTGCACAACCTTTCCCTTTCTTTTTCCTTTGAGCGCCTCTCCATGATTACTGCCTTTCTTCACCTGCCTCCCACGTCTCATGTCCCTTCTTTCCCCGTCTATTTTCCGTCCTTCCCCCTTGTTGTCCCGTCTTTGTCCTTTTGTTTCTCTATCCTCTCTGTACATTTCGTCCTTTCTTCCCTATTTGTCCTTTTTCCACTTTCTCTCATCCTGTAGCAGCATTTCTGCTTTTCTTTCCACCTTCCGTTTACCCCTTTACCTCTTCACCTTTCTTTTCCCAAGTACCCTCTCTTCTTTGTCCCTTATTATCCTTCTCCCCCTTTGCCCTTTCTTCCCTCCATCCTCTGTTCCCGTTTTGCCCTTTTTCCTCGGTCCCCTCTGTTTCTTTTCACTTTTCCTTCCTTTTTTTGCTAGTGCCCTCTTTTCTCTTTCTTTCCATTCCTCCTCATCTTCTAGCAACACTTTCCACCTTTGTTTCCCCTCCCCGCTTTCCTTCCACTGTATCCCTTCCCGCCTTTTGGTCTTCTCACATTTATTTCCACCTTCGTTCCCCTTCCCCCCCTTCTTTATACCCTCTTGTCCCTGTTCTTTACACTTCCCGATTTCTGCCTTTCTTTTCTGTCCCGGTCTCCTGTTCCTCCTTTCTCCTTTCGTCCCATGTCTTACATTCCCTTTTCTTTCTGCCTCTTCTGACCACCCTTCTCTTTCCGAACACTCTTCCCCATATCTACCTCTCTGTTCACCACTTCCCCATTTCAGCGCTTTTGCTCTTTTGTCCCTCCTTTCCTATTTCTTTTGTCCATCTTCTTTACATGCTTTCCCATTCTTCCCTCAACTCCCTGCCCCTTTCCTTCTGTCACACCCTTTCCACTCCCCTGTCCTTTCTTTCCTTTTTGTTAGGCTCCGTCCGCCATTCCCCTCGTCCCCATCCCGTATCCGCACTTTTCCTCGTCCCATCTCCCGTAATCCTTTCTGCTTTTTTCACGTTTCTCCCTTTCCTCCCATCCCTCTTTTCCCCTCCATTTTCACTCCTATCCCCGTTACCCTTCTTCTCACTTCATCCCCATACGCCCTTTACCTTTTCTGCTCTTCCTTCTTCGTTCCCTGATCCTCTGTCCCTGTGTTTCCTTCTTTTCCCCTTTTTTACACTGCTATAGCCCTTTCACCTCATCCGGCTTTTCCCTTTTCTTGCCGCCTGTCTTCTTTTCACCTTTCCACTTTCTTTCCCTCTCAGTATCCCATGTGCCCCCTTTACCTTACTCTCCCTCCATTCCCCATCTACTCTCCTTGTCTAACGGCTGCTCCTTCACATTTCTTCCTTCCTCCCCTTTCGCCTTATTCATCCTTCTGTCCAATCCCCTTTTTTATTCGTACTCACCTTTCTTCCACCGCTTCCTTTAGCCACATTTTCTACCTTTCTTTCCGTCTTTCCATCCCTCCACCCCATTCCCTGCCCCCCCGCTTTCCTTCCCCTTTCCCATCCTCTGTTACACTTTTCTCCTTTCTTCCCCGTCAATCCGCATTATGCTTTCCTTTCCCTATTCCCGTCCCTTCTTTCCCTCATGTTTCCCTTTCCGATTTCTCTCCTCCTGGAATATCCCTGCTGCCTGCCTTTCTTCCTCATCCCCGTCCTCTGTCATCACTTTACCGTTTCCTACTCTAAAGTCCCTCCCCCCCTTTTTTTTCAGCCACTGTTCTCTGTTTTCCTTTTTCACTTTCCGTCTTTTTGCCCTGCCCCTGTCCCATGTTCTCCCCGTTCTGCTTTCTTTTTCTTCTCCCTTTCCCTTTATTCATCCCTTGTCCCCTCTTTGCCCTTGCTTATCCTCTATCCCTTATCTGCTTTTTCTCTTGTCTTTCCTCCTCCTTGTTCCCCGTTTCTTCCCGTTCGTCTTCCCTTTCCTCTTTATTCCCCGTCCATCTTTATTCACTCCGTACCGTTTTTTTTTTGATTCCCCTTCCGTCTTTTCCCTTTCCTTCGCCCCAGTTTAATCTTTTTATCCTTTCTTTCCACCTTTGCCCTTTCTTTTCCCATGACCTATCCACTCTTTCGTTCTTTCTTCCTCTTCCTCTCTTTCCCACGGTCTTTTCCCTACTCTGTGCCCTCCCTTTACTTCTTTCCTCGTTCCGCTCCCCATCGCTCATTTTTTGCTTTTCTTCCCCATTTGCCTATTTTTTTTCTATTCTTCCCCTTCCTTTCCCATTTACACACTTTCTGCCTTTCTCTCCCCGTCAGCTGACACCCCGCTTTCCCCTGTCCATTTTTCCCCTCATTTCCCGCATAGACATTTTTCTTTCCCGCACTTTCCCCTTTAATGCCACAACTCCGTATTCTGTCCGTACTTCCCTTTTATTCAACTCCCTTTTCACATTGACTTCCCCTCTTCCTCCTGTTGCAATCTCCGTACTAATATGTCTTATCTTTTCCCAACCACTTCCTTTCATCTCCATCCACTTTTTCCACCTTTATCTTCAGCCCTGCACCCTTTTCCCCTTGCAAGCCCTCATCCCCTGTTCCTTCTGTGCTCTTTCTTTCCTCTGCTGTCCCCCTTTACCTGTTTCTTTTTTTCCAATGGTCCCTTTCACCCTGTTACGTCTTTCTTGTTTTATCACCGTCTCCTTTCTCTCCTTTACAACTTACTTTCCCCCGTCCTCCCTTTCCCTTTATTTCCCCCGTTGCCCATTCTTTTCCCTTCCACTCTTAGTCCTTTTTTTTTTTTTTTTTGATACGGCACAGTTCATATTCTTTCTCTGTAGGCTGTTGATTCCCACGGTGTGCCTAGACCCTTTGGCTAGTGCAGAAGGCCTCTTGTAGATACATCAGGACTTTGCAGCTCTGTAGCACGCCTCCGAGTCCGAGAGAAGAGAAAAGATAGGTGGTGCATGCAGAACACAGAGCATGGCGCTGAATTAGTTCCTGAGGAGCGGCCGAGGAAGGGCTTGCAGAAGAATAGAGGCTAGGAGCTTTCTGGAAGACACGGGTTTAGGGAGAAGGAACTGTAATTCTTTGGGGCATTTTCGTTATTCTTTCTCGGCTGGATTAGCGGTTTGATTAGGTCATCTACGAGGACTACTCTAGTATTCTGCGTTTGTGCTGAGCTGGATGCTAAGGAGGAGGACCTATTCCTCTGTAGAAAGTATACTTTTGCTCTTAAGCTATAGGTCTTCTTGGCAGTAATTTATTTGGCGTTGTTATTCAGATACAGCTGTCCAATATCAAGAAATAAGAGTATCTTCTTAGAAACATGACAATGCTGATCACATGTGATCAAATGTTTAGGTATGCTACAGAACAAAAAGACTTTTTCAAATTAAATATAATTTACCAAGTTGTATTTATCAAACTGTAATGATAAATAATTACATTTATTAAACCTACTGGCTTCCTAAAGGAAAGCCACTTCAGTACATAGAGAAACGTGTGTTCTAGGCAGTATCTGGAACATCTGCATAATTTGGCCTGTTAGCCAATTCATGTGTCAAATGACAGAGAAAGACAAAGATCCAAAGCTGCTGAAACACTTACCATGCCTAACACCTGTCATTGCTATTCCCCCATCCAGCCAACCTCCCGCGACACAGTCACAGCCTGTGCAGTGTCCCCGTTTGCCTGCCTCCCCCACAGTCACCCCAATGCTGGGTGAGCTAATTAGCGGCTTTTCTGCTCGCTTGTGCTTAACTTAGCATGGAGTTGGGCACAGGGCAGCAACAGAAATCCCTTTGGTTCTCGTCATGACATCATTTGGGCAGCGTAGCCTGTCATAGCAGAAAATGAAGTTTACAGTTTTACAGTAATACAGTGTTACGCTTTGTTGTTGCAGAGCGAGAGGAGCATGTGATTTCACAGAAGTACAATGGACACTTCTGTTTCTTCGTATTTCAGGTGCTGTAATTATTTGTTGCTGCAACCACCGATTCTAGAATCGGCATGGACAGGCGAGTGGAATGCTGCAGCTCTCGGGGCCGTGTGTGTAGCAGAAGAGCTTGTCTTCTCCTCTAGCGATGCTTAATGCAGGTGTGACTGCAGGAAATTAGCGGCTAGCTGTCTTTTCTCTACTTTGTCGAGAATGGATGCAGAAACCGGGACCTCTAAATCTAATTTGATAAACCGGTGCCTGAGGGAGATAAGGTTGAAAAGTGCAGGAAAAGATATTTTAAATTTAGGATACGGAACTGTCCTGCAGCTGTCCCTTTTGGGCAGGAAAAGTATTCTTGAAAAGGATACTAGCATGTGACAGGCAGGGATATAGGACCGTGTCTGTTTTCGAGTGGTTTCTGTCGTCTGTCTTCCATTTCTTAGAGATTCGTTAGTTTTCCTTACGGTCGAGGAGCACGGCCTGGTGCCTCTGGTGTTATCCCTAGTGTCTCGAATGCTTGTACTCATTGGCATACCACAAATTCTTTTCTGCTTTACGATCCCAAAGTGTAGATAGATCTTGCGTCTTGAAGGTTCTGGAGCCACCCTTCCTGCGTCTACATCATGTCACATTTGAGAGTCTTTTTTTGACGTTCTACTCATTTTTTTCTTGATGTTACCTAGCGTCATCTCATATTTCTATCTCGGTCTTGCAAGTATACTGGCCTGATGATATCTTCCTTGATTAAATTTTTTCATCTTTGAGGCACATTGCTTATAGTACTTTATGTAATGTTATTGTGTCCGGCTTGGAGTCGCTCTGCTTTGGTGTGTGGAGACATGTCTGAATGGGACAGCATTAAGAAACTAAGGGTAACTTTTTGCTCTGCCCATAGTTTTGAAGCCTAGGCTGTACGGTCACGTAAGATTGAGGACTTATCAGCACGTTGTGTAGACAGTGATGGGTGGTTTTTTTTATAATGTTATAGGAGAAGAGTAAAGCCACGGGAGAGGGACCATTCAGCGGCAGTGTTGGAGATGGTGTTTTTTGAAGACATCGAGGCTGCTTTGTGTGAAACTTAGAGATTGTGAATGTCTTTACTGACAAACTGTAGATGTTACTAGTAGTTGCACCAAGACGTTTGGAATTAAGAAGTTTCATTTATGCATTCAGGCGAGTCACTGATTTTTTTGCAGATGCAGAGCTGAGCTTCAAACAATGGTTTGTCTTTTTTTATGTTTTATTACAGGAAAGATGTGATTGATGACTCTATGACTACATTGATGGTATATTTTTTCTTTCAATTTGACTCCTTGAAGTGATTACAGACGGGGTACAGGCACCGGAGCTGAGCCTGTCGATGTGGGGAGTTATCTGTGGGCTGTCCCCTTCACGTAATGTCTACCTGGAGAGTTTATAAGCGAGCACTTTGGTTTGGTGTTTGTTGGTTTTTTAATATGTGTTGCTCAAGCTTCGACGCAGGCAGCTAACCTTACGAAGGATAGGGCGACAATGTGTTAAGATAAAGGAAGCCCATACGGGCAATTTTTTTTTTTTGCACACAGGTGAAACCAGCAACCATCTCTTCACTTTTTTCTTTGCTATTTTGCGTGTCGTGCGATGTCTAGGAGGGCCGACGCTGCACGGTGTAGATAACATTGAAATGAGGGTGACGCTGTGTATGGGGTCTCTGTCTAAAAGCAAAGTATTAATTGGCAGCAGAGCAAATCTTTTCTCCTAATATTTTGCAAGCGCTGTGTTGGGCAGCCATTGGACTGTGCATTTAAGGCGACCAGGGCAGTCGAGGGGGAGGGGTGCCCGGAGTTGGTGTTTTTTCTTCTGAGCGCAACATTGTTTTTCTGTTTCTCTCTCAAGTGCCACAAACAATATCTGTCTGCATGCAGTAATAAAGTAAAGGTTGGGCAGGAGGATTTGAAAACCTCGTGTAAATTGGCACTGGCGTGTCTCAAGCAGATATATCCTAATCTTTGTTTATTTTTGTGTTTTTGATAAGTAGAAAACACAGGCCTGTGCTAGACTCGCTGGCACCCTACGGAGCAAGCTTAAGTTCCCTGCCCTGCTAAGCGAAAGAGTCAACCGTAGCGGTGAACTAAGCCTGAATCGATTCTCGATACGCAGGCGAAGACAACCTATTTGTCTGTCTTCTAGGCTGGACCGAGATCTGCATTGCAGTATAAGCATGTCGCTGTGGGAATTCCCCGCTTGGAAATATGACACCAAAAAAAATATACTCTCATTTTTATCTGTAGCTTTGCTGGTCCTGCCTTCTGTGTGCCCCGGCTCATAAGCAGCCGGAGAGTCCTCCTTTTGGAATCGGCAATGATATTATCAGTAGTGGAAATTTTAAAGTGAAGGTGCTTGTTGGCTGACATAATGCTGTGCGAACACACTGTGTGGGGTGTATGTTTTCCGAAGAGCAGCCTGGCTACAGCAGGAAGAATCCCGCTGGGAATGGTGGTTTCCCTGTGGAGCATGGCAAGATAAATTGAGGGACTGGAGCGGCGCTGGTTGGAGCACTTCTTTGATCTTTTACTAGCTTAAATCGTGGATTAGCCTGCGCTATTCACAGTTTCTTCTTGGTCCTCTTTTACAGCTTCAATATCGATTGTATGTGCAGCTGTGGTCGACAGTAGTCTGTGTTCAGGGCGTGGTAAGTCTCTGCTTCCTTAAGTTCTCAGGTCTTGAAGACAGGTTTCCTGTGCATGCTTCCTCTGATTTGTGTGAGTGGCTTTTTATCCCTCTCATTGACTTTGCTCTCATTTTTCTTGTGTTTCCCTACTGACACTTCACATCTCCATCACGGTCTCATAGATCTTCTTGCCCGATGACGAAGTCAATCTTTGTGTCGTTCTTCTCGCTGAGAGCTTTTTATCCTCTTTGAGGCACATTGTGACTTCTATTAAATCTGTATCTTTCTTTGTATCGTGCATTTGCCTTTGCTGTAGGCGTAAAGACGGGGTACGTGGGATGGCTCTAAGAATCCGTGGTTAATACATTGATCTGTCTAGGCTTTTGAGGCAAAGGTAGTAAGTCCTCTCGGATCGACAAGCAGTCGGCAGGTGTTGTGCACAGGAGTTTCATTAATGCTGAAAGGGCAGCAGCAGAACTGTTTGGGAGGGGTGTTCTGCACTAGAGAAGCAGAGTGCATCCATTTTTATTTTTTAATGGCAGGCTGTAATTGGGATGTAGATAGTACTCATAAATGCAAATATACCCCGCTATTGTTTCAGGTTCTGATCAGCATCTCTCTTGCTTACTTTTTTTTCCAGATGCAGAGGGACAAGATGTGCACCAAAGAAGAGGGAAGGAGACGACCGGGGCACCGTAAGCAGGTCGGCGGAGGCATGGTGTCAGAGGGAAGATGCAACAGGCAGTTACATTTACTGTATCATGGCTTGGTGGTGTTTTTTTATATTTTTTTTTTTGAGTGTTGTATTGCGGGTGAGGTTAAAGCGTGGTTTTGTTGTTGTGTGTGGTTTTTTTTAAACGGGTGTGCAAGTCTCAAAGGGGCAGCTTATTAGAAAAAAAAAAATCAGGGAGACCAGGTGGGTGAGGCGCAGACGTAAAGCAACAAGAGACAAAAACTGCTGCAGGCAGGCTGAGATTTCTGGCAGCACGAAGGTTCAGAATGGCGAAGCTGCTTTACGAAGACCAGCGGTAGTATTGTTTCTAGTTGTCTCGGGTGCCACAAGTGATGACTGCCTCAGTCTGTCTTTGGAATGACCAACTGAGCAAAACGCTCTTGTAGTTTTTGAGGAAGTGGAAATCATGGAAGATGTTGACGTTGAGTTCTGTGATTATTTTTTTTTGCTGGCACTATTTGGTTTTTTCCAGTTGCAGAAGATGAGGAGAAACCTCCGTGAATTTCAGAATGTCCCGGACTGCTGATGTTTTTTCTTTTGTCTAACAGAGATATACATCCCAATTTCTCTGTAGGCTAAGTGGAGTGACAAGAGCAGGGGCTGGGAGGAGGTGACGAGGTCGGGAGTTGCAGGGAGGGGTTTTCAAGTTAGTGTAGGGCAGAGGACTGTCCCGGAGCAGTCCCTTTGAGGCAGGTGAAGGACGCAGTTTATTCCTCGGCACGAAGCTAGTATGTGCCTGACAGGGCGGTTCCAGCCTGTATGTTTTGTTTTTTTTCTCTCTTTCTTTTTGGAATTTTTCAGTGCTTTCTTAAATCTTGATATCCTTGTCGCTCTGTCTTCAAAGAGTGGCACATGCCTAGGGTGCCATCTCTGCTGCATCGAGTTCCGGTACTTGTTGGATTAATGCCAATCATTCCTCCTTTGGTTGCATTAGAAGTTTAAAGGGCGGATCGCTATCGAGTCAGGGCAGTTTCCTGTCGGTCATCTTTCATACCTTCTGTTTCGGCTGCGTGAGCAGGTCTGCGCGCTGGAAGTCTATTTTCAGGACCAGTACTTCTTTCCCGCATCCTTAATTTTTCTGATGTCGCAAAAAAGGCTTCCTGCACGTGCATCCTCTTAGTTTTGAGAGTCGCTTCTTGTGCTGGCCATTGACTTTCTCATTATTTTTTTTTTTGTGTTTTCCCTATAAGCTCCTTGTCACATCTACATCACGATCTCGCTGGTGTTATTGCCCGATGGCATCGTCCGTCTGCCCTTCATTCCTACCGCCGAGAGATCTCTCTTCCCTTGGAGCCACATAGATTGCACTGCTTTGTGTAGCGTTGGTCTCTGTACATGTGCATTTAGCTTGAAGCCGCCCTGCACTGTCTTGTAAAGACCGGGGCAGGTGGAATAGCGGTCAGAGTCTTTGGTTAATTTGTTGTTGTGCCTGGCCCGTTGAGGCAAAGGCGGTACTGTCATCTGAGCTGTAGTATCCATCGCTGGGTAATGTGAATAGATCTTCTTTTAGCATTCTCCTAAGCCGAAGAGCGATATGTGGGAGGTGCTCTTCAGCAGTTGCAAAGGCCATTGCATATGAAAAACATTAGGGCTACTTTGTGTAGTGTTTATATTTTGACAGTGTGTGGTGTGGTTTTTTTTTTTTAACGGTTAGCTGTTGTTGGACTTCAGATGCTGTATGTAAAAGGGACCAAAATCTTTGGAATTAGGAAGCTCTGCCTCCCGATGACTTCCCGTTGTTATTTTTTGCAGAGGGATAAGCCGTGTAGGGTGAGGCAGCAGAGTGCTGTGCTGTAAGAGTGTGGGTTGTTTTTTGTGGTATTAGAGTGAAGAAGCGACCGGTTGGTCTATGACAATATTGATGGTATTTTAATCTTCTTCAGTTTGAATCCTGGAAATGATAAGAGACGGGGATACGGGCGCAGGGGCCTATTCAGTCGAGGTGAGCTGTTATTGGCGGGCTGAAGTATCGGTCCTCTTTCGGGTGTTGTCTAGCTGGTGAAGTTATAAACGACCATATATGTATGTCTTGGGTTTTACAGGTGGTGCCCGAGCCTCGAGGCGGCAAGCCAAACGGACTGAGGATGGGGCGGCGAGCTGCTAAGGTACAGGAGGGGCACACGGGAACTGTTGCGCACAGGTGAGAGCTGCGAGCAGCATCTCTGCATGTGCTGTTTTTCTTGGGTTGTGGCAGGTGCCGCACGCTGGCTCGGAGGGGCGATGCAGCCCGGTGCCGATCAGTTTGAGCTGGGGAGGCGGTTGTGGGCAGGGTTGCTGTGTAATGGCAGAGTATTAATTGGCAGCTGAGCAAAGCATTTCTCCTGATTTTTGCAGGTGCTGTGCGGCCTGCCTTTGGAACGGGCCGAGCGTTTGAGGCGAGCTGGGTAGTGGAGAGGAGGTGCCTGGGGCTGGTGTTTTCTTGCGAGTGCAGCGGTAATTTTGTGTTTCTTGGTCTCTGGGGTGCCACGAGCCATGCCTGTCTGTGCGGGGAAATAAAGTAAAGGTTGGGAAGGAGGATTTGAAAACCGCAACTGACTTGGAGCTGGCGTGTCGAAAGCCAGATATATCCTACTAATTGTTGTTTAGTTTTGTGTCGTTGACGAGTAGAAAACCTGTGTTTAGGTAACACAGGCCTGCGCTAGACTTGGAGGCACCCTATGGAACAAGCTTGAGATCCCTGCCCCGCCGAGGGAAAGATCAAAGCGCAGTGGTGAACTACGCCTGTGTCGGTTCCCGATACACAGGCGAAACCCGCCTTTTTGGCGGTCCTCTAGCATGGATAGGGGTTTGTGGTACCCATGAATGTGTTTGCGTGCCTCTGCCCGAGTGCTGCCTTGAGAATCCCCCAGTTGGCAAGATAACAAAAATAAATTTACTCATTGACTTACATCCCTGGTTTTTTAGTGGTTCCTGCGTCCTGCCTGCGCTGGCTCACCCACAGCTGCAGTGTCTGGTTTTTGAATCGTCGGGGAGCAGGTGAGCAGAACACGGCAGAGCTGCTGAGGAGGGGAGGGATGTTGCAGGAACGGCCCACGTTGAGTGACGTGATGCTGACCGATGGCACGGTTGGATATCTTTCGTTGTGGTGCCTGTGTGTTTTTTTTAAAAGGCGATGAAGAGGAGCCTGACGACTGCAGGAATGCTCCCACTGGCGGATAGTGGTTTACTTGTTGAGGATGAATTCTGCGTCCTGGCCCTCTGAAAGATAAGTTCAGGGACTGGCTCCGTAGCGGGTCGGGGAGGGAGCGGATAAGGTTGACAGTTACAGGGAGGGATTTAAAGTTACTGTAGGACAGAGGGCTGTCCGGGAGCAGTCCCCTTCGTGCAAGAAAAGGGACTGGGTGACTAGTCAGCATGAAGGTAGTGTGTGCCGGGCAGGGCAGTTCCAGCTTAAGTCTATTGTTTTAAAGTTTGTGTTTATTCTGTCTCTCTGAGCTTCCTTGACCATTAATGTCCTTTTGGGTCTTTGGGCACAAGGATCATGGCATGTGCATCAGGTGCTCAATGCCCTGGGGGCTCAGTGGTCTGTGATCATCATCGTAGCGCCGACTGGGTGCTTCTTTGAATGCTTTACAACTTAAAGCGTGGATCGCTCTTGAGTCTTCAAAGTTTCCGGTCGGTTCCCTTTTGCAGCGTCATTCTCAGCTGCATGGTCAGCTCTGCTTGGTAGCAGTCCATCTTCAGGGACTGGGACTTCTTCCCTGCATCCTTAAGTTCTTAGGTCTTGAAGCCGGGCTTCCTGCGCATGTATTCTCCCAGTTTTGAGAGTCGCTTCTTGTCCCGGCCATTGACGTTGTCCCCGTTTTTTCTTTTTCTGGTGTTTCCCTAGAGACTCCTCATCGCATCTCCATCATGGTCTCGCAGGTCATCTTGCCCGATGACGACTTCAGTCTGGGCGTCGTTCTTCTCGCCGAGAGCTTTCTGTTCTCTTTGAGGCGCATTGTGTTTTCTGTTCAGTGTAGTGTCTGCATCTGTGTGTGTGTGGCTTGCAGTTGCCCTGCCAGGAGGCGTAGAGACAGGGGTAGGTGGGATGGCTCTAAGATTCCGTGGTTAATACGTTGATCTGTCCAGGCTCTTGAGGCAAAGGTGGTATGGTCCTCTCGTATCGAGCAGCGGTCGGCAGGTGTTGTGGACAGGATTTTTCATTAATGCTTAATGGGGAGGAGCAGAGCTGTATGGGAGGGGGTGTTCTGCAGTAGAGAAGCAGAGTGCATCTCAAAGCCTAAAGGCTGCTATGTGTGGCGCTTGAAGTTTTATGTTGTTTGGTGGTTTTTTTTATGGCAGGCTGTAGTTGTAGTCTAGATGGGGTTTCTAAATGGGAACATGACGTAGGCATTATGTGGCTATCGCTCTGCATCGGAGTGACTTGTTTGTTTTTTCAGAGGCAGAGGGACAAGCTGTGCTGGGCGACGTAGCAGAGCTGAGCAGAGTGCCCTAAGAAGGTGGGTGTTTGTTTATGGTATTAGTGGGAAGATGCGACCGGTGTCTGTGAGTACGTTTATATTCTTGAAATTTTCCTCTTTGAGCCTTTGGAGCAACGAGCACATGTGGGAAATGGCCCCGGGGCGAACTCAGTCGAGGTGAGGGGTGATGGGTGGGCTGAAGCAGCAGTTAAGCTTCAAGCACTTTAGTGCTGGTGAAGTTATAAGCAACCCCTGTCGTTAGGGTTTTAGAGGTGGTGCGCAAGCTTCAAGGCGGCAGCCGAAACTGAGAGAGGATGGGGCGGCAAGCTGTCAAGGTAAAGGGGGGAGATGGGAATCGGAGCAGAAATGCTACTGTGTCGAGCAGGATCTTTGCGTGTGCCGCTCTGAGTTTTTGCATTTTTGGCACAAAGGTTCGGAGGGGCGATGACACGAGCAGGTTAGGCACTTGTGGGGCAGGGTTGGTGTCTAATACCAACGTAATAATCGGCAGCTCAGCAAAGCGTCTCTCTTTGGTTTTGCAGGCACCATGCAGGCTGCCTTCGTAACCAGATGAGGGTTTGAGGCGAGCTGGGTAGCCGCGAGGAGGAGCAGGAGGCTGGTGTTTTCTTGGGAGCGCGATGGTTATTTTGTCTCTCATCTCTTAGGTGTTGCAAACTTAGACCATCTGTGCGGGAGAAAAAAAAAGAACGTTGTTGAGGAGGATTTGAAAAGCTGCGGTGACTTGGAGGTGGTTTGTAAATACTCAGATATACCACAGTTGTTTTTAGTCGTGTGTGCTTGACAAGGAAGACATCTGTGTTTAGATAACACAGGCCTCTGCTGGACTCGGAGGCACCGTATGGAACACGCTTGAGATTCCGTCTTGCTGTGGGGAAGATCGAAGCGCAGTGGTAAAGTGTGCGTGCGTAAAACTCCAGACATATGGGTGAAAAATAGCACGTTTGGTGAGCCTCTAGCCTGAACAGAGATATGCGGTGCCCTTGCGTGTGTGTGCCCTTGCGTGCCTGTGCCTGGGTCCCGTTTTGAGGAATCTGTGGTTGGTGATGTAACGAAAACAAAGTGACTCATTGGATATCACGTGCATTTTTGCGGTTGTTATTGCATCCTGCCTCTGCCAGTTTGCCCACAGCTGCAGGGTCTGCCTTTGGAGTCGACACGGTGCAGGTGAGTAGAACATGACGGAGCTTCTGAGGAGGGGGATGTTGTGGCGAAGGTCCACGTTGAGCGATGCGATGGTGAGCGACCGCACTGTTGTGTGGGGTGTGGGTTTTTGGAAGGTCACAAAAAGGAGCCTGGCGAGAGCAGTATTCATGCGATTGGCTGATCGTGGCTTTTTTCTTGAGGATGGATTCAGCCTCCCGGCCTCCTGAAAGGTACGTTGAGGGACTGGCGCCGCAGCGGGTCACAGGAGAGAGGGCTCAAGGTTGGCGATCGCAGGGAGGGGTTTGAAAGTTCCTGTAGGATAGAGGGCTGTGCAGGATCAGTGCCCTTCGGGCAGGAAAAGGGAGCGGGTTGCTCTTCAGTATCAAGCTGGTGTGCACCGGGCAGAGCGGTTCCAGCCAGTGTCTATTGTGCAGTTTGTGTGGTCTGTGTTCTGCGTCTTACAGCTTCCTTTAATCTTGATGTCCTTTTTGCTGTTTCTGCCTCGGGCACTGTCCTCCACGCCTCAAACACCCGTAGGCATCAGCATAGTGCCAATCAGGCCATTGTTTTGTTGCATTACAAGCTTAAAGTGTGGATTGGTCTGGAGTCTGGGATGTTTTCGGTAGCTCCTCTTCTGCACCATCGTTCTTGGCTGCGTGAACAGCTGTGCTCTGTAGCAGTCCATTTTCAGGGACTGGGACTTTTTCCCTGCATCCTTAGGTCTTGAAGGCAGGCTTCCTGCGCATGCATCCTCTCGGTTTTGAGAGTCGCTTCTTGTCCCAGGCCGTGACGTTCTCCTGACTTTTCTGTGGTTTCCCTAGAGATTCTTCTTGCCCGTAGGTCTTCTTGCCCAATGGCATCTTTTGTTTGGGTGTCATTCTTCTCGTGCAGAGTTTTCTCTGCTCTTTGAGGCGCACTGTTTGCAGCGTTATGTGTAGTGTTGGTCTGCACATGTGTGTTTGGCTTGGAGCCGCCCTGCCCGGGCGTGTAGAGACCAGGGTAAGGGGAATAGCGGTCAGAGTCTGTGGTTAATACGTTGATCTGCCTAGACTGAGGAAAACATATTATAGTCACGTGAGATGTTGTAGCCGTCGGCAGGTCCTGTGGAGAGGTTTTTCTGTAGTGGTCTATGGGGAGGAAGAGAGTTATGCGGGAGGGACTGTTCAGCAGCAGCAAAGGAAGTTGCATCGCCAAGATATTTAAGGGTGCGTTGTGTGGGGTCTAAAGTTTGTGGCTTTTTTTTTTTTTTCCTGTCAGGCTATAGTTGGACCCCTGCTGATATTTGTATGGAGGAACGAGGCCTTTGGAGTTTTCAAGGTCTCCCTCTACAGCCAGCTGATTGGTTTGTCGTTGTTTTTTCAGATGGAGAGGGACAACATGAGCCAGGTGACACAGGAGTGGAGCAGAGCTCCTAAGAAGGTGGGTCAGTGTTACTAGAGGGGAGATGTGAGCGGTGGCTCTGTGACAGTAGTTACGTGGGGTTCAGTTTGAGTCCTTGAGGTGAGAGAGACGGTGGATACGGACACAGGGGCTGACTGGGTCAAGGCAAGCGGTTTTGGGTGGGTGAACTGGCGGGGCGGTCAGTTATCGGTGGGCAAGCTGAGCGATGACTGGCGGGGGGAAGTAGCAGTTGTTTCTCAGGCATCGTTATGTCAGTGAAGTTCAAAGCATCCCTTGTTGTTTCCGTTACAGGGGGGTACCACAGTCTCGACACGCCAAACCGTACACGGAAGAGGCGGGGGTAGTCAGCAGACACGGTAAAGGAGCAGGAGCGAGGAATCCCCGCAGGCAGGCCGTGGTTTTGGACAGGATCTCTGCAGGTGCCTCGCGTTTCAGTGTTTGCCAGTGCCACATGCAGCCTCGGAGAGGTGAAACCACTCAGCGACAAGCAGAGGCAGAGAGGGGGTTGTTGGTCAGGTCGGTGTCTGATAAAGCACTTGTGGCAACTAGGTTAAGCCTTTACATTTTGTTTTTCAGGCACTGTCTGTGCTGGCTTCAGAAGGGGAGGAGCGTTTGAGGCGAGCGGCACAGCGGCGCAGAGGATTGTGGCAAGTCTGCCTCCGCGACAGTAATTTAGCATCTCTCAGTATCACAGGCGCTACGAGCAAGGATAAGCTGCACGGTCTGAATTTGGGATCGGCACGGAGCAGCCGAGCGGAACACCGTGGTCCTTCCGAGGATGGGAGTTTCGAGGAAGAGACTGGTGTCAACAGGCAGGATGCTTCCTGACGGCGCTGTTTGGAGTGTTGTGTGTTTTCATGGCAGATGATGAAGAACAACAACTACCAGAAGGTCCCAGCTGGGTGCTGTGGTTGTATGTATGTGTTTGTTTTTATGTTGAGGATGGATGTGGACCCCCCCCAGCCTTCCCTAAGCGAAGTTGATGGACCGTGGCCGGGCAGGGGCTGGCAGGAGGGGACAAGGTTGGGAGTTACAGGGAGGGGTTTTAAAGTAGGGGAGAGGTCTGTTCCGGACCAGTCCCCTTCCGGCAGCTAAAGGGAGTGGGTTACTCTTCAGCAGGACACGAGCATGTGTGGGTGGGGGGGCGGTTACAGCTCGTGTCTGTCATTGCACAGTTTGTGTGTTCTGTCATCTGTGTTTTGTACAATACCTTCTTACGGTCCTGAAGTCTTTGTCACTCCTTTGTGATCAACAAGCATGTCGGTAGCGCTTCCGCGAGACTTCAGTGCGTGGCCTCATCGGCACAGCAGCAGTCGAGCCGTTCTTGTCCTGATGTCATATGTTAGTGTGGTTCGGTCCGGTGCACGTAGCGTCGTGGGTCTTTCCGATCGGTCATTGCTTGCGGCGGCAAGCCAGGTGGCACGTGCGGCTCTGTTCTGTTTCCGCAGAGCAGTCTTCTGCGATGTCATTCCCATGTCTTTAATGCGTTTAGGTCCTAAAGATTGCCGCCTCTTGCATTCATTGTGACAATTTTGATGTAGCTTTCCTCACGGGTGCCAGCTGTCGTCTCTTTCCCAGGGATGCCCTAAGGCCTTGGCACCGTCGTGGAGACGTAGGACTTCTCCGCCAGCGTCATCGTGCTTATGGGAGTTTTCTCGCCTGCCGTCTTACGGGGTCTCACTGTCACATCTGCGGCATCTGCATGCGGCTTCGGTCCTCATCCACTGCTTGCGATCAGGTCTTACTGTGTCTTTTGCATCACAAATGTTTCCAGAGGGTTGCTTTTGGGGACGCCATCTGGGCTGGAATGACAGCTCTGCTTTAGATAGTTTGGATTTGATAGAGATGACAGACAGCATTTCATCCTCGCGTCCTTCCAGTCTTAGGTTCTCTAAGCCTGGCTCATCACGCATCTGTCATTCTGGTTTTGTAATGACGTTGTGGCACTCTAGGTGCGACTATCATTTGAGACTGCCTGGCCATGCACTGATTTTTGTTCTTCTGCGTTGTAAAGCTCTCGATTCGGTTATGTGTTGGACTGTAGTGCCCTGTAACTTTCTGAAGTGCCTTCCGTGACAGTCTGGTAACAAGTTGTGTTGCCTCGTTCGGTTCTCGATCGGTTTTGCACCGTACCGCTCTGTAATCATTTTGACCGCCCTCTGAGACGGTCTTACGTCATATCACTCCGTACTGTGTTTTGTTTTGCATCGTGCTTTTCTGTATTTGTCCGGACTGCCATCTGAGACTGTCTTGCATCGTACCACCCTGTGTTCTGTCTTTTAATGGATTGTTTTGTAGTTGACCCTGTATCGGCTCCGCGTTGGTTTTGTATCGTGTCGCTCTCTAAATGTATCGACTGCCATGCATCGTATTGCCTTGTATTCTGTTTTGTCTTGCGTTGTATCGGGCCGCTTTTGCCTGGACCGCCATCCGCAACATTTACGGCAGGTACGGCCCCGTGTTTTGTTTTGGGTGGGAATCTTTCTGTATTTGAACATGTATTGCATTGTTTGGCTCTGTATTTTGGTTCATACCTCTCCGTATTTGTCATGTGTGCCATCTGAGAGCACACTGCATAGTAGTGCTCTGTATTTTTTTTATACGCTCGTTCAGAATTTGAATGTGTATCGCCTCGTTTGTCTCACATTGTGTTGCCATGTATTGTTTTGCCTTGCATCGTACCAGTCTGTTACAGCGTCGAGTGCCATCAGAGTCCATCTTGCTTTGTATTGCGCAGTATTGCATTTTGTGTTGCATCACAGTGCCCTGCACTGTTGTCGACCGCCATCCGAGACTGACTTGTCTCGATTTGTGCAGTAGCGTGTTTTTAATTGTATTGCACCACTGTCATGTTATCGACAGCTATCCCAGCGTGTCTTGCGTGCTATTGCCCCGTACTCTGTTTTGTCTTCGAGCGTGCTGCTCGGTAATACATTTGTCCAATATCTGAGCCTGTACTGCATTGTATTGCCCTGTGTTGTCCTCTCTTGCCTTGTACCGCTCTGTAACTGTCTCGATAGCCATCAAGAGTCTGTCTGGCATCTTATTGCTCTGTACTGTGCTTTGAGTTGCGTTGTACTGCTCTGTCATGTTAGCGACTGACACGAGCGATGGCATTTATTGCTGGGTAACACGGAATTTTATAACCTGGTTTACAACGTCACTTCCGTCTGCTCACGTCATAAATTAAACGCCAATGGCTATCGGCGAGGGGCCCTATCTTCCCGTACAGCGCGGGAAGGAGGATTTGAAAATCTCAACTGACTTGGAGCCGGCGTGCCGAAAGCCAGATACATCCTACTAATCGTTGTTTAGTTTTGTCTCGTTGACTAGTAGAAAACCTGTGTTTAGGTAACACAGGCCTGCGCTAGACTCGGAGGCACCCTATGGAACAAGCTTGAGATCCCCGCCCCCCCGATGGAAAGATCAAAGCGCAGCAGTCAACTATTTCTGCCTCAATTTGTGATACACAGACGAAAACCGCCTGTTTGGTGATCCTCCAGCGTGGTCAGGGATCTGCGGTGCCCGCATCTGTGCTTTTGTGCCTCTGCCCGGGTTGACAAGGTAACTAAAATGAAGTTACGATTTGCATTTCATCTGTGTTTTTGCAGTTGCTCCTGTGTCCTGCCTGTGCTGCCTTAGACATAGCTGCAGGATCCGGTTTCTGAATCGGCAGGGAGCAGGCGAGCAGAACACGGTAAAGATGCTGAGGAGGCGGATGTTGCAGGAACAGGCCACGCTGAGTGACGTGATGCTGGCTGATGCCACTGTTGTGTGCGGTTGGGGTTTTTTTTTGGCGTTTTGTTGTCGAGTGTTGTTTTTTTTGTTTGTTTTTTTTCCCCTTTAAAAAGATGATGAAGATGAGCCTGGGACTGCAGGAATAATCCCATTGGCGGATCATCGTTTCCTTTTGGACGATGGATTCTGCCTCCTGGCCCTCTGAAACATAAGTAGAGGGACTGGAGGTGTAGCAGGTCGGGGAGGGAGGGGACAAGGTTGACAATTGCAGGGAGGGGTTTTAAAGTTAATGTAGGACAGAGGGCTGTCCAGGAGTAGGGAAAGAATGGGTTGCTCTTTATCAGGAAGCTAGCGTGTGCTGGGCAGGGCGGTTCCAGGCTATGTCTACTCTTACGTAGTTTTTGTGTCGTCTTTATCTCTGAGCTTCCTTGGCTTTTAATGTCCTTGACTATCTTTAGACAATAGGAGCATGGCATATGCCTCAGGTGCGTTCCCCGTTTTCTCAATGGTCTGCGCTTATCATCGTGGTGCCAAGTGGATGCTTCGTTGATTGTTTGAAAAATCTTAAAGCGTGGCTCGGTCTTGAGTCCTCAAAGTTTCCTGTTGGTCCTCTTTTGCAGCAGTATTCTAGAATGCGTGGTCAGCTCTGCTAGGTAGCATCCTGTCTTTGTTGACAGGGATTTCTTCCCTGCCTCCTTAAGTTCTTACGTCCTGAAGACAGGCTTACTGTGCATTCGTCCTCTGAGTTTTGTGAGTCGCTATTTATCCCGCTCATTGACGTTGCCCTCATTTTTTTTTTTTCTGGTGTCTCTCTAGTGCCACTTCACTTCTCCATCCCGGTCTCGCAGGTCTTCTTGCCCAATGACGAAGACAAACTGGTTGTCGTTCTTCTCGCTGAGAGCTTTCTGTCATCTTTGAGGAGCGTTGTGACTTATATTCAATGTATGCCTTTCTGTGTGTGGCATGCAGTTGCCCTGCCACTAGATGTACAGACAGTGGTCCGTGGAATGGCTCTAAGAGTCTGCAGTTTATATTTTGATCTGTCTATGGTCTTAAGGCAAAGCTAGTACAGCGCTCTCAGACAGACTAACAGCGGGAATTTTGCATGGACGGGCTTTTGACTAAATTGATAAACAGAAGAGCAGAAGTAAATGGGGAGGGAGTGTTCTGCAGTACACACAGTGAATCTCGAAGCCATAAAGATTGCTATTTGTGGGATTTTTTTTTTTTTTATGGCAGGCTACTTTGAGTAACATGGATTTACTAAATAAGGAACACGACTTAGGAATTATGTGGCTATTGTTCTGCATCTGCGTGACTCTGGAATATTTTTTTTGCAGGTAGAGTGACAGGCAGTGCAAGAAGCCGTAAGACAGCCGCGCAGAGTGCACTAAGAAGCAGAGTGTATGTAGTTTTCCAGGGAAGATGACAGTGGTGGCGCTATGACTGCAGTTATGCGCTGGCTTTTTTTTAATTTCCTCTATTGGAAGCGATGACCGATGTGTGATAAATATAAGGAGGACTGACTAAGTCAACCTATGCATTGATGGATTTGTTTAAGTGGCAGCAATTTATAAATACTGCATCACTGGTGAAGCCAAAAAAAAAATCCACACCACCTGTCTTTAGATTTTGCAGAAGATTCAAAGTGGAAGTCCAAACTAAGAGACGAAGGAGCAGCAAACTGTCGAGATAAAGCACGGAAGATGAGAATAAGAGCACAAACGTTACTCTTTCTATTAATATCTTGGCATGTGCCACTTTTTTGTTTTTACAGTAACAGCACAAAGGTTCGGAAGGGCCACGACACTTGCAGGCGAGCAGATTAGGCAGTTGTGGGCAGAGTTGGTTTCGAATATCAAACAAATGATAGCTCACTAAAGAGTGGCTCTTTAATTTTGCAGGCTGCTTTCGTAATCGAATCAGGTATTTGAAGTGAATTTTTTTGTTGGCTGAGAGGAGGTCGGTGTTTTCTTGAGAGAACAATGATTTTTTTTCGGTATTTTGATGTCTTAGGTGCTGCAAGCTTAGACCACTTGTGCGGGACAAAAAAAAAAAGGAATGTTGCTGAGGAAAATTTGTAAAGCTGAAGTGACTTGGAGGTTGTTTGTTAACACCAAGATATATGATAATTTTTTAGTCTAGTGTGCTTGGCAAGTAAAACATCTGTGTTTAGTTAAATAAGCCTGTGCGAGACTCGGAGGCACCGTCTCGAACACTTGAGATTCCATTCTCCTGAGGGAAAGCTCTGAGTAACAGTAGTAATTAGGCTTGAGCAAATTCAGACATATGGCATATTTGGCGATTCTCTAGCACGAACACAGATATGCGGAACCAGCATGCTCCCTTGCCCGGGTCCTGTTTTGCTATATCTGCTGTTGGTTATGTAATGAAAATGAATCGACTCATTGATTTCACATGCTGCTTTTTTTTTTTTTTTTTTTGCCATCTTTTCTTGAGGGAAAGGCGTGTCTGTTGCAAGCTGGGTGAGGGTCAGGCTGCTGGGATCGAGGAGGAAGGAACAGAGAGCGAGAACGCTGGACATTGGAGGTCTCCCACCGGCGCCAGCTGCCACCCCACGTAACTTGGGGCAGATCTGCGCCTGTCTCAGCTTTTAACCGCCCGATCTTTTTGTTCTTTTGCTGTTACTGAACTATACTCCATCGCCTTCTCCGCTTCCTTTCTATGCCTCTGCCTTATCCGCTACTATTTCATTCTTCCTACGCTGACTTCTTCAGCATTGCCTATGAAAATTGCATTTGTAGTTCTCCCTCGCTACATATCTCTATTTCCAGGGATTCATTCTGCTCCACAGCCGTCTGTTTTCCTATGTCCTTTCCCTGTGGCTTTCAGGCGACTCCATCTCCTGATATTTAACTTCCTACCTGTATGGCTAGTACCCCGTTGCTTTATAAATTTTCTTTTTTTTTGCAATACCATAGCTTTCAAGTGTGGGGTTTTTTTTAAAAATCTTCTTATCTGTTTTCTGCTTTATCGCTTTTTAAATTTTGTTTCAGCGTCTTATTTCTTTTGGTGACACTATTTTTTTCTCTCTTCTCTTCATCCATTCTTTTTAAAAATTTTATTACTTCTCAACTGATGTCCAGTTTTCAGTACTCATTTTTTTAAATTTTTCCTTTCTCTCGTTTAAAAATTCTTTTTTTAGACCTATTTTTTTATGAAGATGCCAATACTGCGCTGTAATTTTGCTGTGTCAGTCGTATACACTGTTGCCTTCTAAAATTTTTATATATCTGACTTTTCTATATGTGAATTTTTTCCTCTCTTTCCTTATCGATCTTACATCTAAGAAATATTCTTTTTGTCTACTTTTCTGTTCGTTGTCATTATTTTTACCTCTTTTGTTCTTTCAGTAATGCCGAGCTTTCAAAAATTTTCTTTCTACTTCTATGTTTCTGTTAGAGAAGCGTAAGCTCTAATTTCTTTTGATTTTGTTTCACTAATCGGGGAATTGTTAGATTTTTCTGTTTTTATCTCTTTCGCTGTCTTTACTTTCTTTCTACGTCTCTATTTAATTTGCTGTCAATATTTCATGTTTTTTCCTTCCTCCTTTAATCACGGATGCTCTCAAGATTTTTCTGCATACCTTTATCTCCTTTGCTGTTTTATTCTTATTTCTTGTCTTTTCTTAGCACTGTAGTTTTTTATTTTTTCTTTCTACATATTTTAATTTTGTTATCTCTTTCTTCTCGCACCCGTGTCGTTCCTTCTGAAGAGGTTCCAAGTCCATATCCGTGACTCACCGTGAAAAATCAAAGTTTTTTGCGTAGTCTAAGTAGCGAGGTCTCCAAAGCCTTAGGCCCCAAGAAGTAAATTAGCAAAATTGCCAATATGGGCTCGTTTTTAGTCCTAGAAGAACAACTAGTAGTTTTGTGTGATGTGGATACATTACAATTACTTAACGAAATTGTATAAGTAATATTAAGCACTATTGCATGCTTAACCTTAAGAATGACAGCGACTGTTACTACCAAAAGAAAGGGACATTTTATCCATGGAAGCGAAGAAAGACACCATATTACCAAGAATCAGGAGAAGAGGGATGAGACCCAGCTGCAGATGGGACAAGGATATCACAGAAACGAGCAAGAAGGTAAAAAAGCCTGCACCAAAACTTCAGTCATCGAAGAAGAGATGTTACAAGATGACTGGACAAGAGACGAAAGCTTATGCCATAGATTGTGAGTCTTTAAAAAGCAAAGCATAAAAATTTCCACTGGGTAGACAAATTGACCTGTTATTAAAAAGAGTACAGGGTTCGAACGTCACTCTCTGTCATTCAGGATGCCTTCCTTCTGCCTCGAGCACCCTGACGACATTTATACTTTGTTGAATTCCCGTTCAGAGTTATTCATTGTTATTGCTGAGTCTTCTTTTTTATCTCGGGCCCCAACGGAACTCTTCCGCCAAGTTCTCGCGAGAGAACACTACATCTCGGAGAACCAGTTCATCTCGGAAGGGCACATCGCTCTCTTTCGTTCCGAATCCTTCCCGAATCAGCATCTTTTAACGTGGGAGATCCTCATGTTCTCTCATTCTTTCGGTTTTTTTTCTTTGCTCTAGTCGATCCATGGTCCTCTGAGGAGAAATGTACTTTGCTCTATTCTGTTTTGAGCTCATTGCATCTCCGCAACAACTTTGGTCTGTCTGGCCACTTTGGGAATCTCTCTGACGAAGCCTCTTGGTTAGCCAGAACTCTTTGCGAAGACATCTGTGTGCTCCAGAGAATTCCATTTTATATACACTACCGTAAAGATGGCTATTTTCTGCCAAAATCTTTTCTTAGATAACACTCACCTTTTTTTATCGCTATAGCTCCTGTGGTGTTTTTGTTGTCTTTGGCAAATTATTTTTATTTTAGCTAATTAGTTGATAATTAGGCTGCTAAATTCTGTTTCTTATACATTTCTTTTATTTCCTTTTTTCACTGTTCTTTCTGTCCTTTGAGACTCCCCTAATTCTTTTTAGAACAAGAATGAAACAGAAATCAACTAGGACTTTAATTTTTCTGTATTTTACATTAAATAAAAACTAAATATATAAACTATAAATATATAAACTAAATATATAAAACTAGTTCTGCTTAGTCATTCAATCATACACAGAACATAGCTCTCGCAAAAGTCAGGTAGTATTCTTGGGCTTGATAGAAACGAAGTATGACCCATAATTTTGTGTTATATTTTTTAAAGCAAACTAAAGCACAAAGGATTTTGAATAAATAGTTATTGCATTTGTTACACCTATCGTTTTCTACGGATGCCTCACAATAAAAAAAAAATTCAACTTACCTTTACAGTCACATCATAGATACAGTTGTCATAGAGAAAGAACAATTATAATCTTTTTTTAGTAAGTGTTGCTCTCTGTGTTCTCCGGTTGATTGCTGCTTTGAACCAGCTGGACTGACTGTGCAGGCATTTTTTTGAAGTATAGAGAGGCAGAAGTGAGACGCTTGAGGTAAGCCGTTTGGGCAATAAAATATAAATAAATGCTGCTTTTCTTTTTCTATTATTTCAGGTAAGTAATTTTGTACCAAGTGTCTAGGGCTGGCAAGATGTTATGTCTTTTTTCTGTGATCTGTGTTTTCCTGTATGTCCCGGCTGTATGAATTATGGACCTTTTTTTTTTTTTTTTTTTTTTTTTTTCT
>VFFE01008538.1:0-17826 GCA_008921705.1 Burhinus oedicnemus | reverse complement strand
TTTTTTTTTTTTTTTTTTTTTTTTTTTTTTTTTTTGTGGTTGTAGTGCATCCTGCCTCTGCGGGCTCTCCACAGATGCAGGATTTGCCTTTGAAAGAAGAAAGTGATGGATCTTCTTAGGGGGGGATTTTTTTGCGGAGAGTTTTCTACATTGACAGATGCGATGGTGAGCGACTGAACTCGGTGTGTGGAGGTTTTTTTTGGTCCATCACGAAAAGGAGCCTGGCAAGCGCAGGATTCATGCATTTGGCAGATCATTGTTTTAATCTTTATGGTGATTAAGGCTCCCGGCCATTCGAAAGCTATATTGAGGGACTGGCACCGCAGCAGGTCACGGGAGAGAGAGCTCAAGGTGGAAGTTGCAGGGATGTGTTTGAAAAATTCCTTTATGGCAAAGGGTTTTCCGGGATCAGTGCCTTTAGGCAGGAAAACGGGGTGGGAAGCTCTTCAATATCAAGCTGGCATGAATCAGGCAGGGCAGTTTCAGCCGGTGCCTATTGTACAACTAGTGTGGTCTATATTCTGCGTCTTAGAGCTTCCTTTTTTTCTTGATATCCTCATCAGTGTTTAGTCACAAGGATAGTAGCATGTGTCGCGGACGTTATCCTCCGCGCCTCAAACAACCGTATGCGTAAGCATAGTGCCAATCAGGACATTTTTTTTTCTTTAAAAGCTCGAAGTATGGATTGTTCTCGAGTGGAAGAAGTTTCAGCTAGATCCTACTTTGCAGCATCGTTCTCGGCTCTGTGAGGAGTTGTCGTCTGTAACAGTCCATTTTCAGGTATTGGAATTCTTTCCCTGCATCGTTACGTCTCGGAGGCAGGCTTCCTTCGATTTATTGTCTCGGTTTTGAGATTTGCGTCTTTTCCCTGGCTGCGACGTTTCCTCATTTTTCTAGATTCCCTAGAGGTTGCTCTTTCCCGTACGTTTTCTTGGCCGAAGGCATCTTTTTTTCTTTGTCATTCTGCCAGTGCAGAGTTTTTTTTGCTCTTTGAGGTGCATTTTTTGCAGGATTCTGCGCAGTGTCCGTCTGCCCAAATTTTTTTTTTTTTTTGGTGGCTTAGAGTCGCTCTCCACAGCTATGTAGAGAACAGGGCAAGTGGAATTGTGGAAAGAGTCTATGGTTAATACGTTGAGCGTTGTATCGTGACGCACAGCTTGCAAAGTGATGTGAGCTGTATTAGCCATCGGCACTTCCTGTACTATTCTATGTGGAGACCGGAGAGAGACAATTGAGTAGGAAATTGCATCTGCAAGAGAGTAGGGGTTCATTGTGTAGGGATTAAATTTTGTTGCTTTTTTCTTGTCATGCTCGTGATAATAATTGAATATAGAAACACAGCTTTTGGATTTTTTTGAATTTTTCCCTAGACTTTCAGCTGATTGCCTTGCAATTGTGTTTTCAGATGGACAGGAACAACCTGAGCAAGGCGATATAACAGTCGAGCTTCTGCTTCTGCTGTTGTAAGAAGGTAGTTCGGAACATTATTAGAAGGGAGATGTGACAGATGGCGTTCTGACAACAAGTCCATGGGGTTTGTTTTTTTTTTCTTCCCCCCAAATTGAATACTTTAGCAAAAGGAAAAGTTTGTTACGGGCTCAGATATAACTATGTACAGCAGAGCACTTTTCTGCGGGGTCAAGCGCCAGGAGACACATCGTCGGCTACTGTTGGGCAAGCTGAGCAATGACGGGCGGAGAAAATAGCACTTATTTGCCAAGCCTCATGATATTGCTTATGTTACTTGTATTCCTTATTGTTTGCGTTATAGCGGTGGTATCAGAGTATTAACGCAGCAAACCGTAAAAGGCAAATTTGGTGGCCGTCAGCAGCCAAGGTAAAAGAGCGGAAGAAATGAATCCTCGCGTGCAAGCTGCAGTTCCAGGCATTATCTCGAAATTTGCCTCGTGTACCTGTTTTCGCCAGTGCCGCATGCAGCTTCGGACGGACGAAGCCAGACACTAACTACAAGTAAAACAAGTACAGGGAGTCATTGTCTAAGAAAGAATTCCGTGGATATATATTAAGTTTGTTTTTTAATGTTCTTTCCGAGCCGCTTTCAGAAGGGGAAAGAGCTTTTGAGACACGCGCAGAGGATCGTAGAGCTACAACTCTGCCAGCGCAAAGGTAACTTTGCATCTGTCAATAGTATAGGGTGTAGGACAAACGATAGTCGCAGGTTGTGAATATGGAATCAACACTGAGCAGCTTAGTAGAACACCGTGGCTTTTTGTTTTTAGGACAGGAGAGTCGAGGAAAAAATTTGTGTAGACAGGCACGATGCTGACTGACTGCACTATTTGATGTGCTTTTTATGGGAGATGATGAAGAACTATCAGAAGTTCACAGCTACTTCCTGTGGGTGTACATGTTGTTTTGCGGTTTATGTTGTGTGTTTTTTTTTTGTTGAGGATAGATGAGAACTCCTGGCTTTTTTTTTTTTTTTTTTTTTTTTTTTAAGAAAAGTTGACCTTTACTGGGCAGGGGCAAGGAGGGCGGGAGGGGTTTAAATATTCCGTAGGGAAGAGATCTGTTCCGGACTGTCGCAGGACGGAAGTATCAGATTTAGCAACAGTTCATTTTTATTTGTGATTTGAGGCAGATCAAGTGGTTGAGTTCTAGAAGCGCTTAATTATTTACTGAGATAAAGATTTGCAAGGTGATTTAACTAAATAAATGAACAGCGACTTCATTACAGATTCGAAGATGACAAGATTCACACTAACATACTATAAGATATCCCAAACCAATAGAGCTACATATAAGAGTAAAACACAGATTTTAGATTAAAATATATAAAAAAGGACAGTGAGTGCCCACACTCTTACACAAACACCGCAGTTTAATAACATCTGAGATAGAAAAATCTCTTTGTATGGCACGACTGACTTTGTCGGCGATAACCCTTTTAAGACGTTAATGGAAAATGGAAGAGCATTCACTTCCATAAGGCTAAAGCATACAAAAATATAAATGGAGAGGTGGATGACAAGAGAGATTATAGTTAAAAATATCTCTTCTGATTTAGTGTAAATACTCATAATGCATCAGCGTTCCTCAAAGGGCGATTGCTGAGACTCGAGAGGGAAAGTCTCGCTCTGGTCTTGTTGTCCTCGAGAAGTTTTACCAGACAGGAGAGGTCCTGGCCACAGCCCGCTGCTATTCAGAAAAGCTCAAAGGGCCTTCATCAGAATCGCTACTTATAGGATCCGAGATAATTGACTTTTTCAGGCACTTTTCCACTCCAGCCCAGCGTGGAAAATGGAATAGTCCTGTACTTTCCGCTGGTTGCACAAGTCCAGAACTCGTTAGGACTTGTGGTCCTGGTAACACCCTCTATGGCCACAACATCAGGAATGATCTATTAAAGTCATTATCTTCAAACGGTAGGAGCCATGGGATCCAGGTGCACTAAGGGGTTGCTGTAATGTTCTAGTCCATTGTTACCCACACTTTCTTTCTTTAATGTTAGACCATTCTGCATTGTTCTGGTAAAGGTGTTATTATGTGACCCAGGTTGGGAAGGGATCACGCCAAGTATCGAGAGGCCTGAGAGTAGCGGGGGGGGGTGTGTGCATCCTGACATGTACAGTTTCGCCTTCCAGCAGCTAAATGTTACTCTCCAGAATGACGATAGCATGCGCTGGGGAAGTTACATATCGGGTCTTTGCTTATTTTTCCCTTCTGTCACCTCTTTTTTTTTTTATAATCACTTCTTAAGGCCTTTAAGTGTTTGTTGCTGTACTGTGATAGGTAAGCATGTCGGAGGCTCTTCTGAGAATCTTGAGAGCACTGCCTCATAGGCATAGAGGCAGTTAAGCCCTTCTTTTCTTGAAGTGATACATTAAAGCATGGTTCGATTCACGTAGCGTCGTGGGTCTTTCTGATCCGTCATGGCTTGCTGCGGCAAGCCAGGTGGCAAGGGCAGCTCAGAGATCTGTTTCCGCAATCTTCTGTGATGTCTTTCGTATTTCTTCAATGCATTTATGTCATAAAGATTGCTGCTTCTTGCATTCATTATTAAAATTTGTATGCACTATTTTTCTCGTCTGTCTTCTCTTTCGCAACGCTACTCTATTTTTTGAATTTGATTAAGGGAGTTATTCCCGCTTGTTGTTTTGCATGCCCTCACGAAGGCATTTGCGGCAACCGCGTGCGGCTTTTGTCCACGTTTACTTCTTGCCATCAGATATTTCTGTGTCCTTTTGCATTACATAAACTTCAAGAGTCTATTTTGGGGATGCAATCTGAGAACGAATGACATCTCTGATTAAGATACTTCTACGATAAAGAACAAATATGGCTGGCCATCCTCACATCCTTTTGGTCTTATGTCCTAAAGCCTATTTTGTGACGCAGCTGTCATTCTGGCTTTGCGGCACTATATGTCTAACTACAATCAGATTCCGCCTGGCAGTCTGATGCATTTTAGGGGTGTGTGGGTGTTTTTTTGATACGTGCAGTGCTCGAATTGAATATCGGTATGACTATATTGACCTGTAATAATCTGAACTACTATTAGTGACAGTATTTGACGGTAACCGCAGGTATTGCTGTTTGAATTGAATTTTTCCGTATTTCAAGGTGTGTTGCCTCATTGGCTATCACGATCGGTTTTGCAGCATACCGTTCTGACGTAATTTAGAAAGACATATTACCAATCAAGTCATATCGCTCAGTATTGTCTTTTTGTAGGCATCGTGCTTTTGCTTATTTGTCTGTACTGCCATGTGACAGTATCTCGCATCGTACCGCCCTGTGTTTTGTTTTTAGAAGATCATTTTGTATTTGAACGGATATCGGTTCCATGTTTTGTATCCTAGCGCTCACTAAATGTATGGACTGCAAATCATCGTTTAGCCTTGTATTCAGCATGTACTGCGTTGGCCTGGACTGCCATCTGCAAATGTTTTGGCATCTACAGCCCTGTAATATGCTTTCAATAATTGAAAGTGTATTGTATTTTTTGGCTCTGTATTTTTCGCATTGCTCTTTATTTGTCACAGATTCTACATGAGAGCACGTTGCTTAGAGGCACCCTGTATGTTTTATCGGCTCTTTCTGTATTTGACAAAGTATAGCCTTATATGCATTTCGCTTTGCGGTGCTGTGGGTTGTTTTGTCTTGCTTTGTGACACTGGCTAATGTTAACTGCAGCTATCGCAGCTTGTCTTTCGCTCTGTATTCTGTTTTTGTCTCATATTGCATTGCCGTGTAATGTCATGGAGAAGCACCAGAGCTTGCATTGCGTCGCTCCGTACTATTATGTGTTTTTGGTTTTTTTGAGCAGGACTGTATCAGAATGCCATCTGCGAGTTCAAAGCATTGTACAGCCCCGTATATTTGTGGTTTTTTTTAAAGTGACTCTTCTGAGTTTGAATGTATATTGCTTAGTTGCTTTGCGTACTATTGCCCTGTTATGCTACCAACTGTAACAGTTTTGTCTAATATCTGAGCCTGACATGCTTTATGCTGCCAAATATTGTGCTTTTTTTTTTCCGCTTCCTACTTCTCTGGATTGCATCGGCTCGTGTCTTTCATTGCGTCCCCTGTGTTTCTTCTCGCATCAGTGGAGTTATAGATATCGGCGTCCATCTTGCAATGTATTCCCCGTGTTTTGTGTTGTCTCGCATTTTAGTCCTCTGACCAGGTATTGCCTGATATCTGAGCCTGTCTTCCATTGTACCAACTTGTGTTTAGCTTCTCCAAGCATAATAGTAGTCCATAAAATTATGGCTTGCCATCGGCCCGGTCTTTCATATTATCGCCCTGTATTGTGCTGCCTCATACCGCTCTGTAACCACTTTCATTCTAATGTACGCATATACTGAGTTTTATCACCATCTATTACGTTTTGTCTTGCTCTGTACAGTCTGTAGTTGTCTTCACTGCAATCAGAGTATGTCTCGTGTTGTATTGGTCAGTAATGGGTCTAGTGCATGGAGACTCTCGCAATGCATTATGAGGCACTGGCTTTTGCTAAGTGTTGCATCGTATTAGTATTTTACAACACTGATAGCTATATGATCTGTTGCATTTTACTGCTCTGTATTTTATTGTTTATTGCATAGATATATATACTAGAATATTCATTGCATAGTTTGGATTTGTACCGAATATTCATACAATTACCCCGTAGTTATTTGTAGAGTCGTAGATATCCGTAAAAGTATTGATTGCTATATGAGCATGTCTTGCAATCTGCCGCCCTGTATTGCATTTAGTCTCGCACTGTACGGTTGTTTCCGAGTCAACTGTCAATAGTGTCTCTCTTGCTTTTTATTGCATTTAGTGTTGCTTTAAGCACAAAACATCATCACATTTTTTCGTCTGCTTAACTTAAATATTCCTTGAGTTATATACAGTATCTTTTTTATATTTTGATTAAAGCATCTTTAGGAGATATGGAATACAAAATGGAGTATTCAGCATCTTGCTTTAAACGCAGTATATTCAATTATCTTCTCAGCTACCCATATGTAATCCTACAGATTTTTGTGTTTTGCTGTAGTGCTGTTGACGATAATCTAAGATTGCCTAGTCTGGCATTGTGCAGTAGAGCTTTTTTCGTTTCGCAGTCGTTCTACAAAAAGCAATATCAGCGTGTGCTGTGTATGATGCCACTGTACTCTATCATCAAAGGCAGTGGCTGGTAAACCGTATATCTGTTATACTGTATTGCAATGCTCTTAGTCTTGCATTGTATTCGTATTTAATGTCCGCAGTCCTAACAGACAGCCACTTGTATCATACTTCCCTTTACTTAGTTTTGTTTTTATCTGATCGATCCGTGAGAAATGCTTATTGCTTTGTTAGACTCTGTATCAGTTTTGCATTATATGGCCCTGTATTTTGCTTTTTCTTGCTCTGTAGCTCTCAGAAAGATAACCAAGTGCAATGAGATCCTGACTTGGATTATGCTGTACCACTCAGTATTTTGTTGGTGTTACACAGTACTACCCTGCAAACTAAGCGTGTACTGCACTGTATTTTGGTTCTGAAGCGGAGTTCATCTGCCTCGCAGTAGCTCTGTAGAGGTCTTGCCCTGTATACCTTATTGGTCTGGGATGCTGTGTTTCATCCAGGTCTGTGACTATTTTGTCGGGAAATCCGATGGTTAAGCAGGGATCCCCTAGACATCCTACAGCCCCGAGAGGCCTCACAAAGCCATGCGGAGCCTTCCGAAGACCGCAGGGGTCCCCTAGAGGTAGTACAGCTTCTGTGAGGCACCTAGAGGTCTCTCGAGTCCCTGCAGGGCCTCCTGAAGGCCGCAGGTGTCCCCTAGAGGCACTACAGCCCATGTGCGTCCCCTGGAGGACTCAGAGACCCTAGGGGACCCCTGCGGCCTTAGGGAGACTCTGCAGCGGTTTGTGAGGTTTCTAGTGGCCTCACAAAGGCTGTAAGGGCCTCTAGGGGAGCCCTGCGGCCTTCAGGACGCCCTGCAGCATTTGTGATTCTTCTTGTAGATGCACAGAGGCTGTACGGCCTCTAGAGGACACGTGCGGCACTCGGGAAACTCCACAGGACTCTGAGTCCTCTAGGGGATGCACAGGGGCCATATGCTCTCCAGGGGACACCTGCAACCTTCGGGAGGCCCTGCAGGGCTTCGAGATTCTTCTAGTGGCCACACATAGGCTTTACGGCCTCTAGGGGACCCCTGCGGCCTTAGGGAGACTCTGCAGTGGTTCGTGAGGCCTGTAAGGGCCTCACAGGGGCCGTAGGACGTCTAGGGGAACCTTGCAGCCTTCTGAAGGCCCTGCAGGGCCTCGAGAGGCCTCTAGAGGCAGCACAGATGCTGTACGGCCTCTAGGGAACTCCTGCAGCCTTCGGGAGGCCCTGCAGGGTTTTGAGATTCTTCTAGTAGCCACACAGAGGCTGTACAGCCTCTAGGGGACCCCTGCGGTTTTCGGGAGGGTCCACAGGACTCTCTACACCTCTAGGGGACGCACAGGGGCCGTATGGTCTCTAGGGGACACCTGTGGCCTTCGGGAGGCCCTGCAGGGCTTCGAGAGGCTTCTACGAGCTGCAGAGAGTCTGTAGGTCATCTAGAGGCCCCCTGCAGCGTTCGGAAAGCTGCGCAAGGCTTCGTGAGGCCCCTAGGGGCCGCACAGAAGCTATCTGGCCTCTAGGGGACCCCTGCCTCCTTTGTGAGACCCTGCAGAAACTCGAGAGATCTCTGGGGGTCATACAGGGGCTGTAGGGCCTCTACAGGACACCTGCGGCCTTTGCTATTCCTCAGAGGGTCTCGAAAGGCTTCTAGGGGCCGCATAGGGGCCGTATGGTCTGTAGGGGACCCTTGCGGCCTTTGTGACGCCTCGGAGGTCTTTGATAGTCCTATAGGGGCCGCACAGGAGCTGTAGGGCCTCTCGGGGACCCCTGTGGCCTTCTGGTGGTCCTGCAGTTACTCGAGAGCCCTCTAGAGGTCGCACATGGGCTGTAGGGCCTCTAGGGGACCCCTGTGGCCTTCTGGTGGTCCTGCAGTGACTCGAGAGCCCTCTAGAGGTCGCACATGGGCTGTAGGGCCTCTAGGGGACCCCTGTGGCCTTTGGGAGGCCCTGCAGGGACTCGAGAGACCTCTAGGGGTGTCAGAGAGGCTGTAGGGCCTCTCGGGGACCCCTGCGGCCTTCGGGAGGCCCTGCAGGGCCTTGAGAGTCTTCTCGATGCTGCACAGGGGCTGTAGGGCCTCTAGGAGACCACTGCGGCCTTCGAAAGACCCCGGAGGTTCCAGAGAGAGCTCTAGGAGCCGCAGAGGGGGCTGTAGGGACTCTAGGAAACCCCTGCGGCCTCTGTGACACCTCAGAGGGCCTCTAGGTACCACACAGAGGCTGTAGGGCCTCATCGGGATCCTTGCGGCCTTCGGGAGGCCCTGCAGGACTTCGAGAGGCCCCTAGGGGCTGCACAGTGGCAGAAGGGCCTTTAGGGGACACCGGCAAACTCCGAGAGGCCCCACAGGGCCTTGAGAGTTCTCTAGGAGCCGCACAGGGGCTGCAGGGCCTCATATGGACCCCTGCGGCCTATGGGATGCCTGTGTACTGTGTCTTGAAAGGCTTCTAGGGGCCGTATGGCCTCTAGGGTACCCCTGCGGCCTTTGTGACGCCTCGGAGGTCTTTAAAAGTTCTCTAGGGGCCGCACAGGAGCTGTAGGGCCTCTTGAGGACCCCTGTGGCCTTCTGGTGGCCCTGCAGTACCTCGAGAGCCCACTAGAGGTGTCACAGGGGCTGTAGGGCCTCTAGGGGACACCTGCGGCCTTCGGGAGGCCCCGCACAGCATAGGAGGACCGTAGGGGCCGGGCAGGATCTCTAGGGCTTTTAGGGGAGCCCTGCGGCCTGCGGGAGGCTCTGTAGGACGTCGAGAGGCCCATAGGGACCTAGCAGGGCCCGTAGGGCATCTAGAGGAGCTCTGCGGACTTTGGGAGGACCCGCTGGGGCTTGGGAGTCCTGTAAGGCGCACAGAGGCTCTAGGTCCTCTAGGGAAGCCCTGCAGCATTCTGGAGGTTCCACAGAGACTCGGGAGAACCGTAGGGGCAGCGCAGGGGCTGTAGGACCTCTTCTAGAGGCCTGCGGCCTTCGGGAGGCCTCACAGAGCCTTGGGAGGCCCATAGGGACCAAGCAGGGTCTCTAGGGCCTCTAGGGGACCCCTGCGACATTCGGGAGGTGCTACAGGGCCTCGGGAGGCCCATAGGATGTGCACAGAGGCTCTAGGTCCTCTAAGGGAGCCCTGCGGCATTCGGGGGTGTTCCACAAAGACTTGGGAGGCCCGTAGGGTCTGCGCAGGGGCTCTAGATCCTCTAGGGATCACTGTGGCCTTTGGGAGGCCCCACAGGGACTCGGGCTGCACACGGGCTCTAGGGCCTCTAGGGAGCCCTGCGGCCTTCAGGACGCTCCGCAGGGCCTCGTAGGCCTGTAGGGGTCGCGCAAGGGCAGTAGGACATCTAGGGGAGCCCTGCAGCCTTCGAGAGTCCCTGCAGGGCCTCGGGAGGCTTGTAGGGACCATGCAGGATCTGTAGGGCCTCTAGGGGTGTCTTTTGACATTCGGGAGCCCCCACAGAGCCTAGGGAGGCCTGTAGAGGCCACACAGGGGCTCTAGGACCTCTAGTTATTCCCTGCAGCTTTCGGGAGTCTCCGCAAAGCCTCAGGAGGCACCTTGAGGCCATGTAGGGGCTCTAGGACGTTTAGGGGAGCCCTGCAGCCTTTGGGAGGCCCCACAGGGCCTCAGGAAGCCAGTAGGGACCGCACAAGGGCTGTAGGACCTCTAGAGGAGCCCTGCGGCATTTGGGAGGACCCGCAGGAGCTTGGGAGTCCTGTAAGGTGCACAAAGGCTGTCGGGCCACTAGGGAAGCCCTGTGGCATTTGGGAGGTTCCACAGAGACTCGGGAGATTAGTAGGGGCCACTCAGGGGCTGTAGAACTCTAGGGGAGCCCTGAGACATGCGGGAGGCCTCACAGAGGCTCAGGAGTTCCGTAGACTCTGAGCAGGGCCTCTAGAGACGCCCTGCAGCCTTCGGGAGGCCCCGCAGTGTCTCAGGAGGCTTGTAGGGGCTGCGCAGGAGCTGTAGGTTCTTTAGGGCAGCCCTGTGACATTTGGGAGGCCCCACAGAGACTTGGAAGGCCTGTAGGGGCCACGCAGGGGCTCTAGTGCTTCTAGGAGACCCCTGCGGCCTTCGGGAGGCCCCACAAAGACTCGGAAGTCCCTTAGCAGCCGCGCAGGGCCTGTAGGGCCTCTAGGGAAGCCCTGCGGCCTTCAGGATGACCTACAGGGAGCCCTGTAAGGCGCACAGGAGCTGTAGGGCCTCTAGGGAAGCCGTTCAAACTTCGGAGGCCTCACAGGGCCTCAGGAGGCCCGTAGGATGTCTTCAGAGGCTCTAGGTCATCTAGGGGAGCCCTGCGGCATTCAGGAGGCCTCGCCAGGCCTAGGGAGATCGTTAGAGGCCGCGCATGGGCTCTAGGGCCTCTAGAGACGCCCTGTGACCTTCAGGAGGCCCCACAGGGCCTCAGGAGGCTTGTAGGGGCCACGCAGGGGCTGTAGGGTTCTAGGGGAGCCCTGTGGCCTCGAGAGGCCCTGCAGGGCCTCAGGAGGCCCGTAGGCACCAAGAAGGGCCCGTAGAGCCTCTAGGGGGGCCCTGCAGCCTTGGAGAAGCCTCACAGGATCTCGGGAGGCCTGTAGGAGCCGCGCAGGTGCTCTAGGGCCTCTAGTTATGACCTGCGGCTTTCGGAAGTCCCCGCAGAGCCTCAAGAGGCACCTTGGAGCCGTGCAGGGGTTCTAAGGCCTCTAGGGGAGCCCTGCAGTATTTGGGAGGTTCCACAGAGATTCGGGAGATCCATAGGGGCCACGCAGGGGCTGTAGGACCTCTAGGAGAGCCCTGCAGCCTTCGAGAGACCTCACAGAGCCTCGGGAGGCCCATAGGGACAAAGCAGGTTCTCTAGGGCCTCTAGGGTAGCCGTGCTACATTTGGGAGGCCTCACAGAGGCTCGGGAGTTCCACAGGATTTGAGCTGGGGCTCTAGGGCCTCTAGTGGAGCCCTGTGGCCTTCGAGAGGCCATGCCAGGCCTAGGGAGATCTCTAGGGGCCGTGCATGGGCTCTAGGGCCTCTAGAGACGTCTTGTGGCCTTCGGGAGGCCCCACTGGGCCTCGGGAGATCTCTAGGGGCCGGGCAGGTGCTCTAGGGCTTCTATGAGAGCCCTGCGGCCTTTGGGAGGCCCCGCAGAGCCTCGGGAGGCCTGTAGGGGTCGCTCAGGTGGTGTAGGGCCTCTAGGGGAGCCCTGCAGCATTCGGGAGGCCCCACAACGCCTCGAGAGGCCTGTAGGGGCTGCGCAGGGGCTGTAGGGTTTCTAGGGGAGCTCCTTAATGTTCAAAAGAACCTGCATGGGCTCGAAAGTACTTCAGGGGCCGTGCAGGAGCTGTAGGGCCTCTAGGGGAGCCCTGCGGCATTTGGGAGGCCCCACAGAGCCTCGTGAGACACCTAGGGGTTGCGCAGGGGCTCTAGGGCTTCTAGGGGGGCTCTGCGGCCTTTGGGAGGCCCCGCAGGGCCTCGGGAGTCTTGTAGGGAGCAAACAGTGCCTGTAGGTCCTCTAGGGGGGCCCTGCAGCTTTCGGGAAGCCCCACAGGAACTCAGAAGGCCTGTAGGGGCCATGCAGGTGCTCTAGGGCCTCTAGTTATGCCCTGCGGCTTTTGGAAGTCCCCGCAGAGCCTCGAGAGGCACCTGGGAGCTGTGCAGGGTCTCTAAGGCCTTTAGGGGAGCCCTGCAGCTTTCGGGAAGCCCTGCAGGGGCTTGGTAGACTTGTAGGGACCATGCAGGATCTGTAGGGCCTCTAGGAGAGCCCTGCAACATTCGGGAGGCCCCACAGAGCCTCGGGAGGCCTGTAGGGGCCGAGCAGGGGCTCTAGTGCGTCTAGGGCAGCCCTGCAGCTTTCGGGAGGCCTCGCAAGGCCTCGGAAGGCCCTTAGTGGCCGCGCATGGGCTGTAGGGCCTCTAGGAGAGCCCTGCGGCATTCGGGAGGCCCCGCAGAGCCTCGGGAGATCCGTAGGGGCCGCTCAGAGGCTGTAGGGCCTCTAGGGGAGACCTGCGGCATTTAGGAGGCCTCGCAGGGCCTTGGGAGGCCCATAGGGGCCGCGCAGGGACTGTTGGGCTGTGGGAGACCTCGGCTGGTCCGAGGGATCGGAATGCAAGTTTAACATTGACCTTGAGCAGATACCTGTGTACCCTTGAAGAGACTGGGGAGTCCTGAGAAGAGCGGAGCAAACAAGTGAACACAGTGGTAAACATTCTAAGGGCTGTCAAACATCCTGGCTTTGACCAGAGCATGGACAGCGCGTGATCAACAATTGTATTGGCTGGCAGGCACGTGATGTGAGAGTGGATTGGGCAGAAGTAGAACGGTAGCGTGTATAAAAAGGCACTGCTTGTAAAATAAAAAGAATTGAACAATTGCTGTAACTTGATATTCGGTGTCGTGTCCATCTCTACGACATCTGGTGACCCCGACGTGATTTAATGGGACAATCCACGGACTGTGGAGGGCTGCAGGACGGCGTGCAGTGGGGACGGAGCCCGGTGAAGTTGAGAGCAGCGGAGAGCTGCCTGGTCCGGACCTGAATTCTGTCACCTGATATGGTGAGCCACCAGGAACAGGGATAAAATGGGACAAAATATAACAAAAGAAGAGGCTACTGTATTATCCACTTGGAAAGCCCTTTTAGCTCAGAAAGGAGTTAAGGCTAGTGACTCTGGGTTACAACAAATGCTCCTTTGGAGCAAGAGACAAGGATTTGAAGCCTCTCCCACTGTTGCATTTAGTGTATCGGCATGGGAGGATGTTGGAAAAAAATTATGGGATGATATATCTAAGGGATCCAAAGACGCTGTTGATCTAGCTACAACGTGGCGGCTACTGAGTGAAACTCTAAAGGATTGGAAAAATGAATGTGATAAAAAAGAACAAGAGATAAGTGCTGCCGCGGCAAGTTTACTGGTAGAGCAGGAACAGCAAGAGACTGCTGGAGCTATAGTAGGTGGAAAAGATTCTGAGAGAGACCCAGAAGTGTCAGAAGAAATGAAAACATTGCAAATTCTTGATGAATCATTACAGGGGTCTAGCTGTCAAACACTCGCTGAGCAAAAGCAGAAATTAAGAAAGTGGAAGCTGCCTAAAGACTTTTTAAGTGATTTACCACCCTATAAAACTCCAGCACAACAGCTGCCCAAGTGGGAAGCAAATGAAATGTTTACTCAGCCCTCGGCCCCTCCTGGAACGGAGGAACAGTACTAATCTGCTCGCCCCACTGCTCCATTTTATCCACATTTATTGGACAGTGAGGATGAGGAGGAGAAAAAGGTAACACCACGATTATCAAAAACTTCTGGGGGGGGCCACCCTGCCAAACAAAGACTCGTGCAGAACCTTGGACTTTGTCCCCCGCTACTGTGACAGTGATTCCATGGAATCCGAATCGTTCTGGGCACAAGTTAAAAATAAAGCAATAGAAATGGGGGATTGGGACTTAGTTGAGAGACTTGATTTATCAAGTGAAACTGTTGAGACTGCTTCAATATCAAATCCAGATGAATCGGGACTAATGGCTTACCCTGTGTTTAAAGCGGCAGAGGGCACAGGACAACATGATGAGCGTAATCCGTTTGCCTGGAAAGTAGTTGTGGACTTACGAGCAAACATCTCTAAGTATGGACTTAACTCTTAGGTGATGCAGTTAATTCATGTAATTAACACCGATTTGTTGTGTCCATCCAATATAACGCATTTAGTGCAGGTTATGTTTTCACCAGTCCAGTACTCGGTATTTGAATCAAATTGGAGACGAGCTGCAGAAAAAGCAGCCCTAGGAAACACGCAATTACCTCGAGGGGACCCCAGATTGGGTGCAGGGGTAGATGTTCTGATGGGAACCGGTAATGTTACTTCTAATCCGCAAATACAGGCACAGTGGCCTCCTCTCTTACTGGAACAGTGTCAGCGAATTGGTATGCAGGCTCTGATAAAAACCATGGAAATGGCAGCTCCGCGCCAAAAATATACAGTAATAAGGCAGGGAGCTAGAGAACCTTTTTTGCAATTTGTAGAAAAAGTCGCTGCAGCACTGGAAAAACAGGTAGAGGATGAGAACTTGCAGATATTATGTAAACAGCTGGCAAAAGATAATGCTAATGAGGATTGTCAAAAAATAATTGAGGCTATGCCTGGAGACCCCTCCCTGGCTGATATGGTTGTTGCGTGTTCCAAGGTCGGAACTGTAGAACATAAAGTAGCTGCTCTCGCTGCTGCCTTAAAAGCAAAATCGGCTCCGAAATGTTATATATGTGGGAAGGACGGACATGTTAGAGCTAATTGTCCAGCGGCGAAACAAAAAGAGAGAAAGGAGCCTTCTGGTGGCATGCCAAAATTAACGTGTAATCGATGTGGAAAACCGGGTCATTTTGGTAAACAATGTCAATCCAAGTTCCACATCCATGGGCAGCTGGTGCAGGGAAATGGCAAGAAGAGCGCGAAAGGGCACATGCAGACACAAATACCTTGCAATCCTGGCAATCCTTTTGCAGGTATGATACAGAACCAAAACAACCTTCAGACAAACCAGTCACCTTATGTGACAAGCTCTTAGGCAAGACGAGCAGAGCAGCAGGGATGGATGTATCCACCGCCCACACAGTAACTATTGAAACACTGGGTGTGCATAGGATGCCCCTTGATGCATGGGGACCAATTGGTCAAGGACTTTGTGCATTGTTAATAGGGAGATCAAGTAGTACTTTACAAGGGCTGATGGTACACGTAGGTGTGATTGATACAGACTATTCGGGACAGATTTGGGCTATGGTGTCTACTGCAACACCACCAGTGACAATTAATGCAGGTACACACATTGCTCCTTGTACCCTTTATGATTTGTGTTCCCAGAACAGAACAGGTTACTCGTGGAGATCAAGGATTTGGATCCACCGGGAAACCACTCGTTTTTTTGGTCCCAAGCTGTGTCGGACAAAAGGCCACAGATGACCTGTACACTCGCTATGGACCACGCCAATCCCTCATACATAAAGCTATCTGGACTATTGGGCACGGGAGCTGCTGTCACCATCATCACACACCACGACTGGCCTCCTACCTGGCCCTTGGTATCGAATACAATGGGAGTGGTAGGCCTTGGAGGGACTGCGGATAGCTTTATGGCTGCTAAACCTGTTATTGTCAGCAACCCTGAGGGACAGAAAGCCACCATTAGACCATATGTGACCACCGCGCCCTTGAACTTACAGGGTAGAGACTGTTTGTCCCAATGTGGGGTAAGAATTACAATGGATTTTTAACCGGGGCCACTGCGTTGCAGGGCGTCACACGGCCAACACTGGCTCTGAAGTGGGTAACGGAAAAGCCGGTGTGGGTGGATCAGTGGCCCCTTAATCAAGAAAAACTCACAGACCCGCAACTTCTGGTCGCAGAACAATTGGCCGCAGGACACATTGAACCCTCTCATAGCCCATGGAACACACCTGTGTTTGTGATAAAAAAGAAATCAGGGAAATGGCGTTTGTTACATGACCTAAGGAGGATTAATGAGGTGATGACAACAATGGGAGCATTGCAACCACGGTTGCCCTCACCAACCATGATCCCAATGCAATGGGAAATTGTCATAATGGACTTAAAAGATTGGTTTTTTACTATTCCTTTAAATGAACAGGACATGGAAAAATTTGCATTTACGGTGCCATCAGTGAACAACAGTAATCCTGCCAAAAGGTATCATTGGAAGGTACTTCCCCAAGGCAGGAAAAACTCGCCTACTATTTGTCAAAGGTTTGTGGCAAAAGCTTTGAGTCCAGTCCGTGCTGCATTTTCAACAGGATATTGCTACCATTTCATGGATGATATCTTGTTAGCTGCTCCTTCAAAGACAATGTTGGCCGACATGGAAAATGTAGCACGTGAATCATTGCAACAATATGGGTTGGTTATCGCCCCAGAAAAGGTGCAACGTCAGCAGCCATGGTTATATCTGGGAATGAAAATATTAGATCAAACAGTCTTGCCACAGCCGATTCAGTTGCAGATTGAAGTTAAAACCTTAAATGATGTGCAGAAATTGGCAGGAGTCATTAATTGGGTGCGACCCTATTTGGGGTTGACATCTTCTGAGCTACAGCCACTTTTGGAGCTGTTAAAGGGGGACTCAGACCTTGCTGCACCACGAGTCCTCACCCCAGAAGCAAAACAGGTAGTTGAAAAAGTGGAACAAGCAATTACAAAACGGCACGTGTGGAGAATTGATTTAACAGTATCAGTACAAGTGTTTGTGTTGATAGATGAAATGATACCTTTTGCAATGATTGCACAGTGGAATTTAAATTGGCAAGACCCTTTGCATGTTTTAGAATGGGTCTTTTTACCCTTTAGAGCGAAAAAACCAGCTCCGGGTCTCTTTGAGCTTTCAGCCCAGATTGTTATTAAAACTAGAACTTGTTGTGTGGAGTTATTGGCAAGAGATCCCGAGAAGATTGTGATACCGGTAAAAAGTCAATATTTTGAGTGGTGTCTCGCCAATAGCTCAGCACTTCAAGCTGCAATGATAAATTTTAGAGGTCAAATCACTTATCATCTGCCCTCTCATCCCCTTTTGAAAATGGGTGGTCAAATTCAATTTGCACAGAAACAATTAAGTCAATCAGACCCGGTGGATGGTGTTACAGTGTTTACTGATGGCTCTGGGAAAACAGGAAAGGCTGCCATAGTTTGGCATGATGGCCATCAATGGCAAAGTAAAATAGAACATCAAGAAGGCTCTCCTCAAATTGTGGAGTTAAGAGCCATGGCGATGGCATTCCAACATTTTACTGGTCCTGTGAATATTGTTACTGATTCAGCTTATGTAGCTGGACTGGTACAACGATTGGATAAGGCTGTTTTGGGTCATGTTATTCAGGAGAAACTCTTTGGTGTTTTAAAACTGTTATGGATTGAAATTCAAAGCCGGCAACATCCGTATTATGTTTTACATATTAAGAGTCATACATCCTGGTCCCTTACCCTGCAGGTAAGGTACATCTGAAGAGTCACACAAGTTCCTGGATTTTTGGTGGAGGGAAATGCAAAGGCAGACGAACTTGTGTCGGGTGTAGCAATGGGACCGACGCCAAATATCAAGCAGCAGGCAATTGCGTCTCATCAGTTTTTCCATCAAGGCTATCGTGCTCTCAGGCGACAGTTTCATCTGTCTCATGCTGAGGCACGTGCCATTGTTGCGGCTTGCCCTGACTGTCAGGGCCACCATGTCCCTCGTTATTATGGGACCAATCCCAGAGGGTTTCAAGCCCTTCAG
>VFFE01008536.1:3001423-3011643 GCA_008921705.1 Burhinus oedicnemus | reverse complement strand
TGTTAAGTTCTAGGCATTCAAAACTGCCCCTAACATAGAGGGCCACCCCACCACCTCTCCTTCCTTGCCTATCCCTTCTGAAAAGTTGGTAGCCATCAATCACAGCACTCCAGTTGTGCAAGTCTTCCCACCACGTTTCTGTGATGGCAACTATATCATAGTTCCCTTGCTGTACAATGGCCTCCAGCTCCTCCTGTTTGTTCCCCATGTATAGATGCACTTCAGCTGGGCTAATTGTCCTGCCACTTTTTTGGGGGGACAAGCCCTAATTCCCACCTGATCATGCTCAGACACTTCTGTAGTTACCATCCTATCACTACCCCTCATGTCTTTACTACCACACGGATCACCATCCCCCACCATCACTGAGACAGACTGCAAGACCTTGCTAACACTTTTACCCAGAAGCACTGGCATGCTGCTCCCAGGCTCTGCTTTAGTAATCCTGGTTCCATCCCCATCCCCCTTCAGACCTAGTTTAAAGCCCTATGAATGAGCCCTGCTAATTCTTGTCCCAGGATCTTCCTTCCCCTTCGGGTTAGGCTTTCCCCACCTGTTGCCAGCATGCCTGGTGACCTGTAGATCAACCCATGATCAAAGAAACCAAAGTTCTGCTGGTTGCACCAGTCTCGCAGCCAGGAGTTAATTTGCTGTCTCCTGCTTATCAGTCCCTGCAACTGGTGGGATAGAGGAGAACACTATTTGTGCTCCTGATCCCTTGACCAGCTGTCCCAGGGCCCTAAAGTCATTCTTCGTTGCCCTTAGACTTCTGGTAGCTACCTCATCACCACCTACTTGCAATATCAGTAGTGGGTAGTAATCTCAGGGCCGAACCAGGGTAGGGAGTTTTCTCCGTATATCCTTAATCCTGGCCCCAGGGAGGCAGCTGACTTCCCTGTGGAATGGGTCAGGTCTACAAATGGGGCCCTCTGTTCCCCTCAGAAGGGAGTCACCTATTACAATTGCCTTCCTTTTTTTTCTTAGTTGAGGAAGTCCTAAGGCATGGGGGCGAGTGACTAGCCCTGGGCGACTCACTGGATGGATCGTCCTCTCCATCCTCCTTCGCCTGGCCCTCAATTTCCAAAGCCCCATACCTATTATGCAAGGGCAATTGGGAAGGTGAGGGGGGCCGGGAGGGGTTTCGCTTGCCTCTCCGAGGAGGGACCTTGTGCCTTAAGTCCCCTCCTTCTGCCTGGTGACAGGAGGGAAGGGGATCATCCACTTCTGGTAGGGCCTCTTCCTGCTGCCTTTGCCTCAGGGTATGGCTCCACCAATCTATTTCTCTTTTGCATTCTCTAATGCTTCTTAACCTTTCTACCTCCTCCCTCAGTTCAACCACCTGCCTGAGCAGATCGTTTATTTGATCACACTGCACACAGGCGGTGTCTCTGGCTCCCTCTGATACCAGTGCCAGGCTCAGGTATTCGTTGCAGCCAGAGACCTGCATGGCCACATGCTTGAGCGGGAGCTTGGTTTGAGTTTCCACATTCTTTCTTGCAGTGGCTTTGGGCCGTTTAGTGGCCATGTTCTTCTCTTGAGCCAGGAGGTGACCAATCACTGCTGTCTGCCTCCCACACACCCTCAGCACATCCCCCTGCACGCTGATGTTCCTCTGCTTGCGCTCGCCCAGCTTGTGGCTGGCTTCGTCACAAGGCTTGCAGCGACCTACCGTGCAAGATGTTAGTAGCACATTACCAGAAACTTAAAAATAGCCTTTCCTTAGTGATAAATTTTTTCTTGTACCTGACAGACATTTTACCAGAAGTAAAAAAAATCATGTATGTATATTATTTGTGTCCTTTGGATGTCATTAGCATTGTGGACCCATCAGAACGAAGTCCAACTTTTCTGGTGTCATGACCTAAAGGGTTACCTGGCCTACAGGTGTGTAGAGATTGCAACCATGGGTTCGTAGGATTCTGTAATACACAAGGACATGGAGGCTTTTATCCTCTAAATTTCTCTACTTTATTACAGATTACCACAAATACCACAAAATTCACCACTAGCAAGTATACCTATGATTAATAAAGTGAATATATATATAAGGCTATTACAAATTTTTATCCATTATACAACAATCACCATTAGCAAGTATACCTATGATTAATAAAGTGAATATATATATAAGGCTATTACAAATTTTTATCCATTATACAACAATCACCATTAGCAAGTATACCTATGATTAATAAAGTGAATATATATAAGGCTATTACAAATTATTATCCATTATTATCAATTGCTATTAATAGCAATCGATAGTATAGCAGCAATCAATGCTATAGCAGCAATCAATGGTATAGCAACAATCAACTATACCAACAACCAATAACAGCAACAACCAAGTAGGTATATACTATTACAGGTTACTAGAAACTTATCATTAGTGAAGCAAACTTATTAACAATATAACAGCAGATATACTTATGATAGATTACTTTCTGTTCTTTCAGAGCAATTTTATTTTTCCAGACTGTTTTCCTGTTCTTGCAGTTAGAATAGCCGATAGCAGTTACCGATTCTTATTTTCTCAGGATGTTTTCCCCTTTTTTCCAGACTATTTTTCACCTTTTCAGACGATAAGTTGCCGTTACAGTTCCTTGTTTTTTCGCTTATTGATGGTATCTCAGGACGTATCCGGTTTCTAGGTACCCAGCTGTACTTCAAAGAGGCCAGCTGCACTTTTCAAAGATACTTCACAGGCCTAGTTCCCAGGCTGGCAGGCATTTCCTCTGTCAGTATTTTTTCCAGCAGACGTTTTCTTCTGTTCAGTAATTTTCCCCTTCTAACCAGGTCACCTTTCTGGCTGCTCACATCATCTGGTTATTTGGGTACAGTGGAACAATAGGGGAAGCTCAACTTTTTTTCCCTGGTAAATCCCACAGAATCATGACTAGTTTCTTAGCATAATCAAATATTAATGGTGGAATTTTCCTACCATAAATACAAGAGGTTTGAATATGCAATACAGTTCAAAGTATAGCTAGAATTTTCTTAGGATCCGACCTAAAATTTAGCTGCTGGTTTTTCTGAAAGTTTCCCACTCTTTTCAAAGAGAAGCTGTAATTTTATTAAGCATTATTTAATTTGGAGTTAAAAACCCACTCTTTGCAATCTCTTTAGATATATCAGCACCAAAATAAAAACAAGATTTCAGAGTATTTTTTATCAGATCCTATATACGGTAATGCAAATCCATAATTCAAAATGTAAACAGATTAGGAAGTGGAAATACAGCACCTTGAGTGTCTGCTTCATTGTTATACCCACATCAGAGTAATAAATACTTTTCATTCAAATGTGTGTTTAAGCCATCTTAGCACTCTATACAGCACTCTATATATGGCCAAAGCATCATTTTCTGTGTTGAAGTTTCTTTTCTCTCAATCTCTTCAGACAAATTAAACCAGTCATGTTTCCAGTCATGTTTCCCCACTAATGAATTTCCATAATTCTTTCAAGTATTATTATAGATTCATCAATCTTCATTCTTTTCCTTAAGAGAACATGATCTATATTCAATGCCAGGGAAATTTGGTTAATTGACAGTAGTCACTGTAATACTGTAGTTAGCTGTGCATCTCAGGCATGACAATTTTTCAATTTCTACCTGTGTTCAGGTTCAGAAATCATCCCATACTGGTTTAGGCAACATAGTAACTGGCTATCTTTAATATAAACGGAGGTTTACAATATAACCCACTGCTTCACTTCCTGCACAAGTACCAAATGGAAGCCAATTATGTGCTATCACCCTCTAAGTTTTCTCCACTATTTTAAATACACTTGTAGGAATCATATTTTTCTCAAGTATTTCTGATGGTCTTACATAAGACTTATGGAGGACCATTTATTCTTAGTATAACATGCTTTTTTAATAGATTCTCACATGAAGATAGAAAGATATCTCCATTGTTACTATATTTCCATTTAGAGGAAGACATTGATTAGTCATCTTAAGATCCTTCTCTGCACTCAGTTTAAAATAATAAAGACTGGAATCAGTCTCCTGTTATCATTTTATAAAATTATACATAGCTGTAAAAAGCATTTAATTGTCCATCCCAAAATGCAATTGACCAGGTCACAATTTTTATCCTCATGTCACTTATCACTCAATCATAACAGACATTTCCTTTTATTTTCCATTAAGATATTTGTTAGTAATGCGCAAAAGATATTTGATGCTCCTATTAATACAGGTTATAAAGCATATACACAGTACAGGATTTACTACTGAAACTTCCAAATTCTTGCAGTGAATTTGGGTTTGAATTATATATTGTTGAAAAGACCATTGTAAGAAGTCCTATTACACTAAGGACCATAATTATTTTGTGATGATATTTACTGGAAAAATATCATACTGACTCATGATTTTACATACTCTAATGCTATGTGTATGGAAATTCTGTGGAAAGAGATATTTGCATAGTTTCCTAGCTGTGAATTGTCAGTTTGCATTCACATACAAATTACTTCTTATACCAGTTTTTTTCAATTTATGTCCTTTTGTTTTAATGCTTGCTAATCAGGAAAGTGTTTCCCTTTAAGACAATCAGGTGAAAATACAAATATAAATGTGAGAGAACTAAAACACATTGTCCATTTAAATCTTTTGCTGATGGCAAACTCTCTTAGTTATCTCTTTTATTTTTGGCGTTGAATGATACCTAAAACTGTAATGAAAAACTGTGTGTGATATCTGCTGGAATCACACCAAGAGTATCCAATTATGATTTACTCAGCTACAGAATTATTTGTGCAGAACAATATAGAAATATTTTGACTTCCAGTGCTGCTGTAGTGGTGATCACTTTATTTTTATAGTTACAGTCTGTGCTATAAGTACTTGACCCCATCTGGAACGCTTTGCTTGCATTGAAAATACAAATATTTTTTTTAAAAAGTCCAAATCTCCTATACCTACCACATACCTGTGTTTTGATTAGGCATTGCACAGGTATTTTAACTTAGGAAATGATATAATGTAAGATGACAATTTTTCATCTTCCATACTAACCTTTGGGATGAGGTTGTGAAAAGTGTTGTAGCATGCTTTGATTTTGGACTAGTCTTCCATTATAAAATTATGGCAAATGAGATAGTTATTTTAGTGACATATATAACCTCATTGGATACACTCTTTGGACAATGGAAGGAATTATGAATAATACTTTCCAATTATATACTAAAAGAACTACCTCTGCATACTGAATAACTGTTTTCTCCCTGTCTTGTGACACAAAAAGAAATAAGGTAGGAATGATGGCCGACCAAATTATTCTAACAGCTAGAATATTTCTGAGGATATAGGATCAAATATTCACTTAATAAAGCAGAGGGTTTACACAGTTACATTGTGTATATTAAAAATCTTAAAAGAGAACCCAGAGTCTGATACTACTATGTACAATGGTGAAAAACAATGTCATTCCATTGAAGATGATATATTTACAGTGCTTTAAAACTTGAATGAATTCAGAATTAAGCTGCATATATCAAATAATAGACTGTAGGAGAAGAGTAAAAACTACAGCAGGAAAATAATGTTTGAGGTCTTAGATACATATCCCAAGCATGTTAACATTAATAACCCAAAAAAGCATGAGATGGCTGCAAATAAACTAGTCAGTACGGAAAGTGTCTATAGGTTAATAAGAATGCATGATCATATGCCCACAAGTTTGAGTTTGAGTTGCACAAACATAATAACCCTATAAAGAATAAAACCTGCTTTTAAAAAGTAGTGCTAATTCAAGAAGTTGAAAGAATAAATGTAATTGAATGCTGAAGAATGTGATAAATAAGCATAAAAGGAATCTTGATAGAAGTGACAGTATTCCTAGGCTGCCAAAATACAGATTTATAATTTAGGTTGCTTGGCATCCATTCCACGATAAAGACAGTAGATAAACAACAGGGAAAAAGTCATCAAAGAAGTAGCAGATGCTAATATTGAACACTTAACTATCTCCCTTTGCTGAGTTGCTGAATTACTGTGGTATCAATTTGTACTCTACCGATGTAACGGTGTAATTTGTGTCATATGGCTATGTTTTTTCATTGCTGGAACTTAAGATCCTTTTCCACCAGACCTACGTGGACTATACGGGAACAGTTGGCTGATGCAGCTGATCCAGTGGCTCATTGCCACAGAAAGGGTGGTCCCACCTCCCCATACCTACCAGCCTTTTCCCTTGCACTGGTTCTAAGGTTCATCTGAACCTTTGGGAAGCCAACGCAACTCCAATTCCAATGTAATTCCTGAGAGCCAGAGCTGGCAAAAGAGAGGAAGAGGATGAGATGTTGCAGAGCGGAGAAGGGAGCTGCAGAGGGTGATGGACAGAAAGGATCTTCCTCTGTCTCTTCTGTCCCACTTGACTTCACTGCGAGCACCAGAGCCCCCTGTCCACAGAAGCCATATCACCCACAGAGCCCATTGCTCATGGCAGTCATCTCACCCTGTCACAGTCCATTTGGATCTCTCAAATTTACATGACTCTGTAAATTAAACTTTATTTCATGAGCTCATTAGGTTAAAAAAACCTCAACCATCAAATCAAACAAGGGCTCAATTCCCTTTGTACAGACTAGTCTAATGTGAATTCTCTAATTCATTACTTCACTAATTGTCCTGGCTTGAGGTAAAACAGGACCAATTTTGTTCACTAACTTTACTTTTTAGCTAGGCCTCTTCTAACTGCTGAAATTAACAGCATGTTGTGCAGAAAACTGTTCGCTCTCAGAGTGATAAGACCCATGTTTATAGCTGATGCCAAGGAATGGTATGCAGAGAGGCTCTTGCTTATCCTTATTGCTATAACAACCAAGGCCAGCCAACTTTGTTATTTGCCCTGTTGGAGGGTCGGAAGCAGAAAAGCGTAGAGGGGTCGCACCTGCGGGGAGGAGCAGACAGGACAGGTGACCCAAAACTGACCAACAGGGTATCCCATCCCATCTGCCTCATGCTCACTATAAAAGCTGAGGGATCAAAGGGTCAGATCTCTTCAATGGTCAGCATCTGAGGAAGACCATCTGTTTGTCTGCCTTTGATCCCGACCCTGAATCCAGATCCGGATTCCAGTTCCCGTCCGTCACTGAGTCCAGTCTGGGACTTCCCCAGTGCCTGCCAGTGATGTGATCATCATCCTGGGAGCTTGATACAGTTTTGTATATATTTCATTATTTCCTTTTTATTATTTTATTATTAATATTTCCTTAAAGTAGTTTAGTTCTTTCTAAACTCATAAGTCTCTTTCTCTGTCCTTCCTCTCCTTGGAGAGAGAGGTGGGGGAGAGCATCTGTCGTTCACCTCGGTGGCCAATCTGGCCCAAAACCACGACAGATTTATTGGCGCCCAACATGGGGCACGAGCAGGGCTCAACCAGGGCTCTGATAGATTGCCTGACTAATTCATGAGCCCATTACCCACAGGAGCCATATCACACACAGAGCCTGGCACCAGGCCTCCGTGTCTCTCTTGCCCCTGCAGTTCCCATGGCACCTTCCCTTCTCATCAGCCTCTCTCTACACTCTTGAGCCAGAGGAAAATCAAGCTGTGGACAAGACTTTATATTGCCCTGACCTTAAACTACCTCTCTTCAGCAGAGACACCAGAAGAGAAATACCAGGCCATAAGGAGACATTTTACAGAGGATTTTCTCTTGGCTACAAGGTGCAGTTTCTAGAAGTAGCTAATATGTCGCAGTAAGCCAACATGGCAATGCGCCCCCTGTTGGGTGCCCAGGACAGGTACAGCATGATGCGAGGTGAACAGCACACAAGGTGCCATTCCCCACGCGAAGATGACAGAGTGGTGGTTCCCCAATCTTTGTTGGCTCATGAGCAAGAATACTGAAGATGCAGCATGTTTAATATCATACTTTGCTCCCTCTGACAGTCTCACTTTTAACTTTTAATTTCCTGTGACAGTGAGAAACATTAAAACATCTCGCAGGCAATGGATAGAGGAATACAAAATTATTAACAGTACAGTGAAGGTTTATCAGGAAGTATCTGTACAGGATTAGGCAACAGTAGGGATAATATCTATGGATAATAATTATCTGTATGGGCAATAATTGTACCTGTAATTTACTGACAGTTCTTATTAGGATAAAATATTTATAAAGGATATTTTATGTTTCAAAACAAAAGCCAACCATTATGGAGATGAGGGCTGAAAAAATTTCCTCATAGGTTTATTATCACATAATTGTCCATTATGGGGGTTCTTGTAACTTCCACTAAGTCACAAAGCAAATAGGTAAAACAGTGTGTAATGGCTATCAGCTGATGCCTGATTCAGGACTACATGGCTCATCCATTAAAAATCTGAAGCTATTTATTAAGTAGTGATTTTGAATCCAATTATGTCAATAGGAGTGGTACATGAAGATTAAATTTATGGCCCCTGGGGTGTCTTTTCTCACTAAAAATGCAAAATTAAATGACAGTTTCACATTTGAGATACACACAGTGTTCATGCCTTCTACACTGAGCATGTAAAAGAGTTGGTTAAGAAAGCAGAGTCAGACTTCATCTACTGGGGAAGGTTACAATATTGTTTGAAGTATGTGTTTTTTTCATAGAACTGCTGTGCCCTCAATTTGGGGAGGGACTTTGATCAGTTGATCCATATGTCACAAATACATTGACCCATTCATATCCTTTCTTTAGACTCGATACCAGATGCTGTTTGCTGTGGACTTGAACTCAGTGCAGCAATGTTTCAGGCACAGAGCAGTAGTACATCCATTGAATATTTCTCGTAACCTGCACCACACACCCATTTTCATCTTTTTGGGTCACAACTTTTAGGAGGAAATTCTGATATGTTGAGAATTTATTTAATGAAGAAAAATCTTTTCCCCTTTGGTTACTTATTTGCATTTTTGTAATTCAATGTATAGAAATCTTTATCACTGAATTTAATATTAACACATTAATCTGGGACCACAAGATAGACAGATAAATACATACATATACCTACATACATATGAATTTTAAAATCCACATCAGGTAAAGAAAGAAGATGCTTTTAATGAAATATCATTTTTGATTAATAAATAGGATTACAGAATTTAGAATAAAATTCACATGTTCATTTACTGGAATAAAGAAACATACTTATAAAAATATTCCAAATTTTATTAAATGCTTTTATACATTATACATAAAAATACAATATAGATCTTAACAAAAACCATGCATTTTTAAAGTAATGAAAGACATTTTTATGCTCTAAAAAAGAACTATATTATTCTACTGATTGTTATATTTTCATTTTTTAATTTCCTTTTAGTCTTACATCTTATGGTGGACTCAATTCATATTGTCAGCATATATGAACAGTTGTAAGAAAGAACACGGGATTTTCAAAACAGATGACAACAGGTGCTGGAGAGGACATCACACATGAAACTAGAAGATGGAAAGCGATGCACCTACTTAATAGACTTCTATGACTTTCCTAGAAGATTCCCAGATAGCTAATTTAATATGGAGGTGGGAAAAGGTAGGGCAGGTGGGGAGATTTTGAAATATTTTACAAATCCACAAAAACTAGAACTTAATACGTCCATCAAATTGTGCTCTATCACTCTGGGGGCTACTGAAGGCTATGTTAAAGACAGGCTTTCTAGTATTGGAATTGAAGGCAAGCTGGTCTGGGATTGTGAAAAAGGACAGTAGTTAAAAGTTGAATAAAGGTCACAACAACAGAATATAAAATGCAATATATCAATGCCTTGAAAGTGTGATAAATGAAGTGATAATTCATGTTGTGATATATGAAGTTATAATTCATGTTAATTGAATTAATGTGAAATGGTGAGGAGAACTGAATAGACTGGTTATATAATCTGTTGTAAAATAGACATGTTATTAGTAAAGTTCTAGAAGTGAACAAAAGGCGGGAAAGAGGGTCTCGCATAAGGTGCTGTCAATCACATTTTTGTAACTTTTTAAGAGTCTAATGGTTACAAAAAGGGTACAGAGCCTGCGCAGAAGAGAGGAGCATGGGTTCAAGCTACTTTGTAACTCGGAGAAGCCACAGAGCATGCGCCAGAACAAAAGGTTACTAGCGGTGACGAAGAAGAACCATAAGCCTTCATCCCCAATGACCCCCACCGACCCCCACCACGAGACACTGAGCATGCGCCAGAAGGAGGAGTTTATGGAAATGCTAATTATAATACGAAGCGGGGATAGGT
>VFFE01008536.1:2964972-2976582 GCA_008921705.1 Burhinus oedicnemus | reverse complement strand
ACAAGTGCCAAGGGAGCTGGCAGATGTTATTGCGAAGTCGCTCTCCATCATCTTTGAAAGGTCATGGAGAACAGGAGAGGTGCCTGAGGACTGGAGGAAAGTTAATGTCACGCCAGTCTTCAAAAAGGGCAAGAAGGAGGACCTGGGAAACTACAGGCCGGTCAGCCTCACCTCCATCCCTGGAAAGGTGATGGAACAGCTCATCCTGGATGTCATCTTTAAGCACGTGGAGGAAAAGAGGGTTATTGGGAGTGGTCAACATGGATTCACCAAGGGGAAATCACATTTGACCAATCTGATAGCCTTCTATGAGGATGGGGCCAGACTCTTTTCAGCAGTGCCCAGCGACAGGACAAGGAGCAATGGGCACAAGCTGGAACACAGGAAATTCCATCTCAACATGAGGAAAAACTTCTGTACTTTGAGGGTGGCAGAGCACTGGAACAGGCTGCCCAGAGAGGTTGTGGAGTCTCCTTCTCTGGAGCTATGCAAAACCTGCCTGGATGCATTCCTGTCCAACCTGCTCTAGGTGAACCTGCTTTAGCAGGGGGGTTGGACTAGGTGATCTCTGAAGGTCCCTTCCAACCCCTACCATTCTGTGAAATAGTATTTTATGTACACAGAATAAAAACTTGGCCCTAGTTATTGAATACTACTTTGCACAAAAGTGATAGAATTGGTGTTTCACCTCAGGAACTTTTCCTTCCCTGTTAGTGCTGGGTGATAATGGAAATATTAATCATTTAAATAGATTGATTTAGATTTAGAAACATCTCTTAATTATGTCTGATTCTCGTGAAGAACATGAGCTGTGTATTCTCTTTTTTTCTGTGTATCAGTGTCAGTAATAACGTAAAAATCATTAGTCTGGTGAAAACAGTTTGAATGTTTTGTACTCTTTATGGTATTTCCATATTTTAAATTGTGTAAGCTATTGATGTTTTTTCCTTTGTCCATTGTCTTGCTTTCCACGTTAGACTGTAGAAAGTTTATATGGTAACCTAATTAATTGATTAGGGAACTTCTTATTATTTGATTAGGCAGTGCAAAAACTATTCAGTCATTTGTCTTTGATGTCTAAATTATCAGTCTTTTTTTGTTTGATTTGACTTCCTTTCAGGTAATGGTTGTAACTATTGTCAATTCACATCACTGAATTCAAGGGAAGCATCAGTGAAGTAGGAGATGATAAGAATTAATGTTTCTGGTCTTTTTAAAAATAAAGCAAGCTGGGAAAACTGCAAACAAAAGTTTCAGGCTGTCTTTTTGTCAGGAGGAAACAAAAGACAGCTCCCCTCCTGCTTCTCTTTGCATCTGCAGATATATTCACACAGCCTTTAAATTAACTTTGACCTGTGTAGCTGTACAACAGTATTCTTAAAATGATAGGTTTGAAGTTGTTTTTCCCCAGTGTTAGTTCTAAGTCTACCAAAATGACCCTGATTTCTGAATTTTTTTCTACACTTAAACTGGACCAGGTGTCTTTAACTTGATTTACACTTATCTTTTACACGTTTCTCAGAAGTGGTTTAGAAAGGTTATTGGTCACCAAAAAAGTGGAAAAGGAACAGTTTAATAAAGAGATGGGGAAGCTTTTGGTCAGATAGATGATAGAATAGGTTTAGATCGTTGGAGAAGTGTTTCTCAATATATTCTAGACTAATTAGAAGGGGGGGGAATCTTACTCAGCTGGGTTTGTAAGGGAGTGGACTATTACACTCTAATGTTATAAGAGTCAAATGCTCCCCTAATTGCGGTCTTCTGTGTTATCGACAGCAAAAGGCTCCCATCCTTAGGTAGGCTATAGAACATTGCTATAGGTCTTGTATTATTTTTAAATAATAAGAAAAATATTTGTTTATTAACTGAAATGAAGAAGACAAAGCAAAATGGGTGAAAACTGAGACAAGACTGGATTTGGACCTAGGAAATTAGCTAGCTGAATTCACAGGACATGGAAATATAAAACGAACTTTCTTATCGATCATTCTCCAACTTCATGGACCAAGAGAATCTCAGACAATTTTTCTCATGGCTTCAAAGAAAATTAATATCTCCTGAATTTAATTAAAAAGATGATAATTTCAAGTAAACAAATCATAGTGTAATTGCATCATGCATTGGTTTCTAACGAAGATTGCCAGTAAAATTCATAATGGTAAATATGAATAGATGCATCTTTTTATGTTAGCAATCCTTCCTAGCAAAAGCCAAGACAATGTTATTCTTTAGTAACAACTCTCTCTGTACTGGATTTACATGGCAAGGGGGTGTGTGTGCCAGGGTGGCTTCTGTGAGAATTCACCAAAAGCTGCCCTGTTGGGCAGAGCCAGATTCAGCCAACTCCAAGATGGACCTGCTTCTGGATAAAGCTGAGACAATCAGTAAAGCTGTTAGCGCCTCTGTGATAACATATTTAAGAAAGGGTAAAAAACACTGTGTAACAGCAGCTGAGAGAGAGGAGTGAGAAAACGTGAGAAACAATCCTGCAGACACCAAGCTCACTGGAGGAGGAGGAGGAGTTGTTGTTCCAGGTGCCAAAGCAGAGATTCTCCTGCATCCTGTGGTGAAGACCATGGTGAAGCAGGCTGTCCCTCTGCAGCCCATGGAGGACAACTATGGAGCAGATATCCACGCTGCAGTCTGTGGAGGACCCCACACCACAGCAGGCGTATATGTCAGTAAGGCCAAGTGCCGGGTCCTGCACTTGGGTCACAACAACCCCATGTAGTGCTACAGGCTTGGGGAACAGGGGTTGGAAAGCTGCCTGGCAGAAAAGGACCTGGGGATGTTTGTTGACAGCTGGCTGAATATGAGCCAGCAGTATGCCCAGGTGGCCAAGGTGGCCAATAGCATCCTGGCTTGTATCAGAAATAGTGTGGCCAGCAGGACTAGGGAAGTGATCATCCCCCTGTACTCGGCACTGGTGAGGCCCCACCTCGAGTACTGTGTTCGGTTTTGGGCACCTTACTACAAGAAAGACATTGAGGTGCTGGGGCGTGTCCAGAGAAGGGCAACTAAGTTGGTGAGGGGTCTAGAGAACAAGTCTTATGAGGAGCAGCTGAGGGAACTGGGGTTGTTTAGCCTGGAGAAAAGGAGGCTCAGGGGAGACCTTATTACTCTCTATGACTACGTGGAAGGAGGTTGTAGCAAGGTGCTAGAGAGAGGAACAATTATGAGAATTTTTGTTCTTGTAATTGTGGTGAAGGAATGAAGGGTGGAGCGTGTTTAATTGTCCACCTTTGTAGATGTTGTGATGATGTTATTTTGACTTTGGTGTGGGGAATTCTTTTTGTTGATCTAAGTGAAGTTTGTGAAGATTGCATGATGAATGTAATCTTCCTGTCCTTATTTCAACACAAACTTTTCTGTCGTATTTTCTCCACCTGTCCAGTTGAGGAGGGGGAGTGATAGAGCAGCTTGATAGGCACCTGATGGCCAGCCAAGGTCAACCAACCACAAGAACTAATCTGAGAAGTGATAAGGCACATAGAGCTGGCTTAACCACACTGGGCTCAAATCTGTTCATGTTCAGGTAAACGGGTGTTTCACCGCTGAATTGGAAACAAATAGGATCAGAACCTGTACATATAATTTTGTGATATCTTGCAAAGAACTGTTTCTCAAATAGAAATTAAAAAGCATTAGAACAGGTTAATAATAAACTTGTAACAGCAGAGCTGCATTAGACTAAATATAGGGAATAAGTGGAAAAATTAAGTGTTCTGCTCTTTTCACTTGACAGTTTAGTTTAAGAAATATAGTGGTTACTAGAAAATTAGAGTGAACTAAATAAATTTGACTTCATTTGTTAGTATGCTATAACAAAGATGAAGTCACTTTTCAGGACAGCATTTAAACATGTTTAATCTTATTAACTACTGAGTCCAGTAGAATTTTGTGAAATTAGAGGGCTAATAAATTAATTTACAAACCTTGGTATTTGTACATAACTAAGTTACACATGCAAAAAAAAAAAATCGTGTGGAGCAGCTGATAAGTGGTAACTATTCACACCATGGAGTTTTCCTTCCCATTTTAAAAAGCTATTTAGATACTTGGGTTACTAAGTGATGTGTTTTTCGAAAGCATCAAATGCTTTTTATTCTTTATTTTTAAAGAATGCCTCTGAAATGATTAAAACCCCTTGCAATATAGTCTCTTTATCTCTAAGTTTTCTACCCTTATTCACACTAATAAAGCCATAGCTTGCAGTAATCTGTTGGGACTACTTAAAGAGTAAGGATATAAGAATAAAATCCTTAATAAGGTTTCTATGATTAACCTTTCCTGAGGTCATTATCACTTTCCTTAATTTATTTTTTCAAGCTGTTCTGCAACTTAATTTTTTGAAGAAGTGCAACTGTATATTTGCTGTACTACTGAAATCAGTAAAATTGGTAACGGGAGATCATGAAGTGGTTTATTATTATTACTGAAAATGATCTGAAGGTCTCTTCTGTTTACTTACATGGTTCAAAGATCTTCAGGAGATTGAACAGCTGGGTGTGGGTTTGTATGAAGGAGCTGTGTCTGAATGGCACGCGCAATCATTGGAGGTGACACTTCATTCTTTGGTGGTGAATGGGGATCTCTAAATTGTAAATTCTGCAAAATGATATCCAAAGCCATATGGGGAGTCTGTTAATCGGAAATCGTGACGTTAGTGGAAGGAGTAGTGTTTATATCAATATTTTTCCTTGTGTTGAAAAATTATAGTTTTCAAAGGGACTTTTATTATTAAAGATTGAAGGCCTTTAGGGCAACAGCGGTGTTATGCTGTTATGTTTTTATACATCTAAAAGGGCTATGCTATTTTTTTTAGTCGTTATAAGCTATTATCTGTAGTTTCTGTCTATGTGTCCAGGGCAGGCCTGAGAACAAAGAAAATATTCTTAACTTCTGTAGTATTTCCCAGTTTGTTTTTTTTTTTTCTTTTTTTTACAAGACTCTTTCATATGTTTCAATCCCAATTTAACTGTAGCCTTTAAATCAGTTTTATCTTGATTTAGAGACTGCAATTTAAGAAAAATTGTAGCCAACCAGGAAACACAGGTAAAACACCTCAAAGGAGTGCCACCTGGAGAACAGCACAAAGGAATACCAGCCACTCCAGCCAGTAAGTCAGTTGCAACGGGGACCTACCTCAAGTGCCTCTATGCAAACGCAGGTAGCATGGGGAACAAACAAGAGGAGTTAGACATGCGCATGCCTCCACAGCTATGATCTTATTGGCATCACAGAGACATGGTAGGATGGCTCCTGTGACTGGAGTGTTTGAATGGAAGGATACAGGCTCCTCAGGAAGGACAGGCAGGGGTGAAGAGGAGGGGGTGTTGCCCCCTATGTCAATGACCAGCTGGAGTGCATGGAGCTCCACCTGGGGATGGATGAAGAGCTGACCCAGATCTTATGAGTCAGGATTAAAGGGGGAACAGGTGATGTTACAGTGGGAGCCTGCTACAGGCCGACTGAGCAGATGAGGCCCTCTATAGCCAGATAGGAGCAGCCTCAGGTTCACAGGCCCTGGTCCTCATGGGGGACTTTGACCACCCCGATATCTGTTGGAAGGACAACACAGCGGGGCATGAGCAATCCAGGAGGTTCCTGGAATGCATTGATGATAACTTCCTTCTCCAAGTGATAGAGGAGCCAATGAGGAGAGGTGCCGTGCTGGACCTTCTTCTCACCAACAAGGAGGGGCTGGTGGGGAATGTGAAGCTCAAGGGCAGCCTTGGCTGCAGTGATCATGAGATGGTGGAGTTTGAGATCCTTAGGGAGGCAAGGAGGGCACACAGCAAGCTTGCTACCCTGGACTTCAGGAGAGCAGAGTTTGGCCTCTTCAGAGATCTGCTTGGCAGAGTACAGTGGGATAAAGCCCTGGAGGGAAGAGGGGCCCAATACAGCTGGTTAATATTCAAGGATTACCTCCTCCAAGCTCAGGAGCGATGCATCCCAACAAAGAGGAAGTCGGGCAAAAATGCCAGGAGGCCTGCGTGGATGAACAAGGAGCTCCTGGACAATCTCAAACAGAAAAAGGAAGCCTACAGAGGGTGGAAGCAAGGACAGGTAGCCTGGGAGGAGTACAGAGAAATTGGCCGGGCAGCCAGGGATCAGGTTAGGAAAGCTAAAGCCCAGATAGAGTTAAATCTGGCCAGGGGCAACAAGAAAGCCTTCTATAGGTATATCGGGGACAAAAGGAAGACTAGGGAAGATGTGGGCCCTCTCTGGAAGGAAACAGGAGACCTGGTCACCCTGGACATGGAGAAGGCTGAGGTACTCAACAGCTTTTTTGCCTCGGTCTTCACTGGTAAAGGCTCTGACCACACCACCCAAGCTGCAGAAGGCAAAGGCAGGGATGGGAGAATGAGGTACTGCCCACTGTAGGAGAAGACCAGGTCTGAGACCAGCTGAGGAACCTGAAGGTGCACAGGTCCATGGGACCTGATGAGATTCATCCGCGGGTCCCGAGAGAACTGGCAGATGAAGTTGCCAAGCCACTATCCATCATATTCGAGAAGTCGTGGCGGTCTGGTGAAGTTCCTGCTGACTGGAAAAGGGGAAGCATAACCCCCGTTCTTAAAAAGGGGAAAAAAGGAAGACCTGGGGAACTACAGGCCGGTCAGTCTCACCTCTGTGCCCGGCAAGATCATGGAGCAGATCCTCCTGGAAACTCTGATAAGGCACATGGAAAACAAGGTGGTGATTGGTGTCAGCTAACATGGCTTTACCAAGGGCAAATCGTGCTTGACAAACTTGGTGGCCATCTACAACGAGGTTACAGCCTTAGTGGATAAGGGGAGAGCAACAGATGTCATCTGCCCGGACTTGTGCAAAGCATTTGACACTGTTCCGTGTGATATCCTGGTCTCTCAATTGGAGAGGCATGGATTTGATGGATGGACCACTTGGTGGATAAGGAACTGGCTGGACAGTCGCACTCAAAGAGTTGCGGTCAACAGCTCGATGTCCAAGCGGAAAACAGTGACGAGTGGTGTTCCTCAGGGGTCGGTACTGGGACCGGTGCTGTTTAACGTCTTTGGCAACATGGGTGTTAGGACTGAGTGCACCCTCAGCAAGTTTGCCAATGACACCAAGCTGGAGGGGAGGGGTGCCATCCAGAGGGACCTGGACAGGCTTGAGAGGTCTGCTCGTGCCAACCTCATGAAGTTCCACAAGGCCGGGTGCAGGGTCCTGCACGTGGGTCAGAGTGATCCTATGCACAAACACAGGCTGGGCGGAGAATGGATTGAGAGCAGCTCTGAAGAGAAGGACTTGGGGGTATTGGTGGATGAGAAGCTCAACATGAGCCAGCAATGTGCACTCACAGCCCAGAAGGCCAACCATATCCTGGGCTGCATCAGAAGAAGTGTGGCCAGCAGGTTGAGGGAGGTGATTCTGCCCCCTCCACTCTGCTCTTGTGAGACCTCACCTGGAGTACTGTGTCCAGCTCTGGAGCCCCCAGCATAAGAAGGACATAGACCTGTTGCAGTGAGTCCAGAGTAGGTCCTCAAAAATGATCAGAGGGCTGGAGCACCTCTGCTATGAGGGCAGGCTGGGAGTGTTGGGGTTGTTCAGCCTGGAGAAGAGAAGGCTCCGGGGACTTTCTTGCAGGCCCCCTTCAGGTATTGGAAGGCTGCAATAAAGCTGGAGAGGGACTTTTTACAAGGGCATGTAGTGATAGGACAAGGACTGGATATCAGGAAGAAATTTTTCACTGTGAGAGTGGTGAGGCACTGGAACAGGTTGCCCAGTGTCGTGGTTTGGGCTGGATTGGCCACCGAGGTGGACAACAGATGCTCTCCCCCACGTCTCTGTCTTCGAGGAGAGAGAGAGAGAGAGACTTGTGACTTTAGAAAGAACTAAACTACTTTAATGATATATTAATAATAAATTAAAAAGAAAATAATGAAATATATGCAAAACTGTGTAAAGTTCCCAGGATGACAGTTATGTCACCAGTAGGCACTGGGGAAGTCCTAGACTGGACTCAGTGACAGATGGGAACTGGATTCCGGATCTGGATTCAGGATCGGGATCAAAGGCAGAGGAACAAAGTCCTCCTCGGACGCCGGCCATTGAAGAAAGAGGGCTGACCCTTTGATCCCTCAGCTTTTATAGTGAGCATGAGGCAGATGGGATGGAATACCCTGTTGGTCAGTTTTGGGTCACCTGTCCTGTCCGATCCTCCCCACAGGTTTGACCCCTCTACACTTTTCTGCTTCCAACCCTCCAAGGGGGCAAATAACAAAGCTGATCTTGTTTTTTTATAGCAATAAGTATAAGCAAGAGCCTTTCTGCATACTATTCCCTGGCATCAGCTATAAACATAGAATCATAGAATGGTTTAGGTTGGAAGGGACCTTAAAGATCATCTAGTTCCAACCCCCTTGCCATGGACAAGGACACCTCCTACTAGACCATCTTGCTCAAAGCCCCATCCAACCTGGCCTTGAACACTTCCAGGGGTGGTGCCTCCATAACTATTCTGAGTATCCTGGTTTGCAGTAAAACAGGACCAGTTTTGTTCAGTAGCTAGGCCTCTTCTAACTGCTGAAATTAACAACATGTTGTGCAGAAACTGTTCTCTCTGAGTGGTAAGACCTTAACTAGGGAAGATGTGGGCCCAGTCAGGAAGGAAACGGGAGACCTGGTCACCTGGGACATGGAGCAGGCTGAGCACTCAGCAACTTCTTTGCCTCAGTCTTCACTAGTAAAGGCTTTGACCACACCACCCTAAGAGGGTAAATTTAGATTAGATATTAGGAAGAAAATCTTTGCTGTGAGGGTGGTGAGACACTGGAACAGGTCGCCCAGGGAAGTTGTGGATGCCCCATCCCTGGAAGTGTTCAAGGCCAGGTTGGATGAGTCTTTGAGCAACCTGATCTAGTGGAAGATGTCCCTGCTCATTGCAGGGGGGGGTTGTAAATAGGTGATCTTTGAATGTCCCTTGCAACCTAAACCATTCTACGCTTCTGTTTGTGTTTGGTTATTTTAAAGAAAAGTAATTTTTCTTTTCAGAAGGAATGCTCCATGATATCTAGGCTAAAGCCTACAATTTGAGACAATATCTCTTCTGGAAACAGTGGCAAATCATTTTTAAGGGGAAAAAACATGAAAGCACTAAGAAGCACTTGCTCTCATTTAAGATAGTGATATTTCATAATGAAAAATGCTGCTTGACATAAATATTGCACTGTAACAGAAGTATAATTATTCCTATGACTTCTTTTTTCAGTAAAGAGATGTTTATGCTGCCTTTGGTATGATAAAACAATTAATTTTGAATGTATTTATACATTCTAAGAAACAAAATGCTCTGCAGTTTCCTTTGATTTCCTGGATGGAGGCCCTTAATACAAGTGGGAAGTCAAAAGTTAATGTTAGGCTGTTAAAATAGACCTTACAAATATAAAATATGTTAAATATTACCAACACCTCCCCCCCCTTTGGAAAGTGTACACTTATGTTTTTGCAGTTCAGTTTTTAGCACATTATTAAAAATTAACAAATTATATAACATACCAGGTTTTAATCTTCATTTCTGATGTATACAAATATATATCAAGTATATTTTCCAGATATTTCAGTACTTATTTGAAATATCAATTAGAAAATCAAGCACCAAATATTTTACCTACAATTCATGAAAGCAGAATATGTAATTGTTGTATTTGCGTGGCAAATCCGGGGGGGGGTTGTTTCTGAGACATGTTTTGGTACATGATAATTACATATAATACTAGAAAACATCAAGAGATCCAGACTCATCTTTTCCAGTTATAATGACTGAAATTTCATTCAGTGGAGAAAATTGTTAGTCAGTGGGGCCGGAGGGGGGTGACAGGACAAATTAGGAGGAGCCGTTGATTCCCTCGAGGGTAGAGAGGTCTCTTACAGAGAGATCTTGACAGATTAGAGCACTGGGCAATCATGTGAAATTTAACAAGAACAAATGTTAGATTCTGCATCTGGGATGGTGTAATCCTGGGTGTATGTATAGATTGGGGGACAAGAGGCTGGAAGTGCAGCCCTGCAGAAAGGGATCTGGGGGTTTTGGTTGATGGTAAGCTCAATATGAGTCAACAGTGTGCCCTGGCGGCCAAAAGCACCAACCATGACCTGGGGTGCATTAAGCACAGAATAGCTAACCTGTCAAAAGAAGTGATTGTCCCACTATACTCGGGATTGGTGTGGCGTCACCTTGTGTGCAGTTTTGGGCTCCACAATATAAGAAGGACATCAAACTATTAGAATGTGTCTAAAGGAGGGCAAGAAAGTTGGTGAAAGGCTTTGAGGGCATGACTTATGAAGAGTGACTGAGGATACCTAGGTTTGCTCAGCTCAGAGAAGAGGAGACTGAGGGGTGACCTCATTGCTGTCTAGACTTCCTCAAGGAAGGGGAGGTGCTGATCTCTTCTCTGTGGTGTCTGGTGACAGGATGTGAAGGAATGGCTTAAAGCTGCATCAGGGGAAGTTCAGATTAGATATTAGGAAATAGTTCTTCACTGAGAGGGCGGTCAAGCACTGGAACGAGCTCCCCAGGGAAGTGGTCATAGTCCCAAGCCTGTCGGTGTTCAAGAAGTGTTTGGACAATGCTCTTGGAGAGATGGTTTAACGTTTAGGTTGCCCTGTGTAGAGTTAGGAATTGGACTCCATGATATTCATGGGTCCCTTCCAACTCAGGATATTCTGTGATTCAAAGCACATTCTGTTTTACCATTTTGTAGTTTCATTTTTGCAGGACGTGCACCAGGAAAAATAGTAGTAATGCAATAAATTGTGCATGATGTTTGTGTATAAGGGGTTACTGTTGCATTTAAGCAACTTGACTACCTTCGTGGCTCTGCTATGAGTGCGATATCAGTCAATGTTTTGATCTTCTCATAATGCCAATCGTGGGACTTTAAAAGGTCAAAAATATATAAAAATAGTGAAATCAAGGTTTGACTTCAGTTCTGTAATAGTTTTAAACCCCCCTCTCCACCAGGAATCATTATTCTGTAATCATTGCAGCTTTGCTTAGCTCACCTTGGAGATTTATTATGCCCAACTTTTCCTTGTTTTGTTGTAGTTGTTAATGTTGCTTGTTTTCTTTCCAGTTATTCTAGTTGTTGGGGAAGTATCTGAGCAAATCCCTAGAGACATGCATGTATTTGGTATTCTGCCACTACTAAGCAGCTTTCTTTTCACCTAAAGAGGATTTATTTTTTTACAGAAATATTTGATTTCATAGTTTTAAAAAAAATATTTGAAACTTTCTTTGTGTGCTTTTCTTGTCAGTAATAGTATAAAAATATAGATTTTCTTCCCCCGATCATAACAATCTAAGAGAAGCTATTAATGTGACAATTTTGTAAGTTCCTGTATATTGTGCTGAAAATGACCATATTCACTTCCTAAAATTTATGGGATTGCACAGAAATTATTATTAGATCTATAATTCATATTCTCTTATTCTATTTTAGTGCATTCTGTGCTGGAAATTTTCCATCATTTCCTTTTTCACCAGGACTACTTTTCACACTTTGCCCCGGTATGTAGAATTGTAGAATCATTTAGGTTGAAAAAGACCCTTAAGATCATCAAGTCCAACTGTAAACCTAACAC
>VFFE01008536.1:2932520-2961603 GCA_008921705.1 Burhinus oedicnemus | reverse complement strand
CCCCCCCCCCCCCCCAAGTCAGACGAATCTACTGTAACATAGACAAAAGTAAGACATCGGGATCAGGTATGGAGTCCAATTACATAAAATCTCATTTTAAGTAAACAATTTTGAGTCTTAAATGTTTTGGATCTCTTCAGTGAAATTTCATGTTGAACAAACATAGGTTGGAGAAAAGGACCTCCCTCATATACCTCATCTGAAATGCAAAGAGTATGAAGGGTTGAATCCCAAGCAGCAGTGTGCAAGCTGTGAGGTTCATTGACTCACATGATGCAGACTGTGTGGGATTTCTGGCCTTTTTAAAAAAGAATAATATTCTTGGGATGATGAAATGCTTCTAAAGAATAGCTTATTGGTCTGGAACACTGTCATGGTTTAGCCCCAGCCAGCAACAAAGAACCACGCGGCAGTTCGCTCACCCTCCCCCCCGCGGCGGGATGTGCAGAGAATCGGAAGAAAAAGGCAAAACTCGTGGGTTGAGATAAAGGCAGTTTAACACAACAGCAAAGGAAAGAGGAAAACAACAACAGTAATACTGATAAAGGATTATACAAACACGATTAATGTACAACCGCTCACCGACCGGAAAGCCCTAGCCCGCTCCGGAGCTCCCCGTTCCCCCAACTATATACTGATCACGTGGGATCGAATACCCCTTTGGCTAGTTTGGGTCAGCCTTTCCAGCAGTGTCCCGTCCCAGCTCCTTGTGAAAATTAACCCTATGCCCGCTGGAACCGGGACAAACACACACAATAAAAGTGGCTCTTCAAGCAGATGGAGAAAACTGAACTGTGCCATCTGTGCAAACAGTATTCTTCAGTGTCTCAAACCTGAAACAGAGAGCTTAAAAGCAGGATTCAGGAAAAAGGGATTTATAATAATCATGTTAGTATTCAGTACTTTCAGATGTCTTCCTCCAGACACACAAAAATAAAGAAAAATTACCCAGTAAATAGAAGTTTTGCAGACAGTTAAATGCTTCTAATACTGTGAAGCCTCTGCTGCAATTTTTTTTTCCACAAGAAATAGACTATCTCAGAGCCAGCCAACATGGAAGAGAGTGTAGTAAGATTTCAAGTATCATAATCAATTAACATCTATTCAGATAAAGAAATTGAACATGACTTTACTTTTTCAGGAGCCTTGTTTGACATGAGGTAAAAATTTGCTCCCCAATAGCTTTGCATTTTCTCCCATGAGGATGTTCGTTAAAGAGCTTTAGGGGCTTCAATAAAGCCATGAACAATATCTTCCTCAGTGCTTCATAAAGAATGAACTTCCACAATCCTAAATAGATCTTAGTCTCTCCCCAACTGCTTTTCTCTTCTTTTTAAGTGTCTCCCTTTGTTAGTCATTTACTCCTCTCATGCCTAGCTGGCATCCCTCCAGTCTTTTTATATTTGACCTGATAAAGTTTTACCTTATAAAGTTTCTATCTGTTTACCTGTGACCTTACCATATTGTCCTACTCTCTACTGTTTTCGTTTTTCATTATATTTGAAGCAAACTTTTTTTTAAATAATCTTTTTATCAATGTAGTAACTTATATCCTGGCCTCCTACCATTTCGCTTGCTTCCCTCATTTGTTTACCTTTTGGTTAGAGCAGGGATTTCTTGCATTTGTCTGTATTGCTTCAATGAATTTGTAAATTATTTGTTTCCATCTCTTATATTCTGCTTTACTATTTCATATTTTATCCCAAAAGAAGTGACTTTTAGATTTTTGGGGTTTTTTCCAAGCATAGGAAAAATTATTGTGTATCAGAGTTAAGGTAGGTTAGCAAGGTCACTCAAAAAGCTGAGAATATCTATCTTATAAATAAACATATAAATATACAAGCAAACTTTTTTCACCTTCTCAGTAACTTTATAGGTAATTTCACCTATATGAAATGAGGAGACTGTCTAAGCCTTCAATTGTGTAAACTTACTTAAATGTTCACATTTTAGAACAGCTGCAAGCCCCAAAAATTCAATTAATTAATTACATTTAAGTTCATGCATGCACTAACATTTGATTTTGAAAAGAGTAGGACCTTGATTATGGAATATATATGCCAAATATAGGATGCTGTAGACATAAATTTGAAAACTCAATGTTAGCTACTCATTTTGCAGTGCATTAAAATTTCTTCATACTTCCTTTTATATTTAATTTTAAGAGAAGCACTTTATTTTTTTTAAAACAGAATATTTTAAGGGATTAACTACCCTTTGCTAATGGGAAGTGATAAGTCAGATACAAAAGCATATGTGTGGAGTGTGATATCCATGTTTTATCTTTACAATTCCACCATTTTACTGCTAGTAGAGAGAGAATAGGTGGTGAAAATGCTTGCTTACAGATTCTTGTAGATTTTGCAATCACTCCTGCAGGGGTTAAAGGACAATAACTATAGGAAGATGTTTCTAGCTTTTTTTTGTCGTTGTTGTTTCTTTTTTATAAGTATTCTTTCTCTTTTACTTCAGATATGTTTGTCACAGTTATTTTTCTTATTGGGTGTCTGAAAAGAAACGTTCATGTGAGCATGCATTCTGACAATATAAATGTGAAATACTCTTACGGCAACTTTTCTATGTAATAGAGGTCTGGAGTTTATTTTAAGGTAATGAGTGAGATGTCACAGTCTTGGAGTGATTCTGACGTTTTCCTTTATTAACAGTAGTTTTATAACTATATGGGTATTTGTATTATATATAATATTTAATATACAAATATAAACATATTTTTTCTTAGAGTAAAATATTTGTTAACTTCCTAATTAGTTCATTCATTTGTACAAGTTATGTGTTCAGATAATCCAGCGTTTAATTCTGAAATAATTTCAGATTGAAATATTTTCTTAAAAGTCCTCTGAAACTTTAAGAAAATATTTCCTTCCCCCAGTAAACATTTTTTGGGAAACTGACTGATCCAGTTATGTTCCATTTATGATATGTGAAATTACTAAAAACTCTTCAGTCTCATGTCTTCATTGTTCATTTCTACTAACTCACAAGATTTGCTTGAAAAGGAGGACAGGGAATGGGGGTTACGGTCAGTTCATCACATCTCTGCTACTCCTTCCTCCTCATGCTCTTCCCCTGCTCCAGCATGGAGTCCCTCCCACAGGGGATGGGTGCTCCACGAACTTCTCTAATGTGAGTCCTTCCCACAGGCTGCAGTTCTTCATGAACTGCTTCAGCGTGGGCCCTTTCAACGGGGTGCAGTCCTTCAGGAACAGACTGCTCCAGTGTGGATCCCCCACAGGGTCACAAGTCCTGCCAGCAAACCTATTCCAGCGTGGGCTCCTCTTCACGGGTTCACAGGTCCTGCCAGGAGCCTGCTCCACCGTGGGCTTCCCACAGGGTCACAGCCCCCATCAGGCACATCCACCTGCTCGGGTGTGGGGTCCTCCACAGGCTGCAGGTGGATATCTGCTCCACCGTTAACCTCCATGGGCTGCAGGGGGACAACCTGCCTCACGGGCTGCAGGGGAATCTCTGCTCTGGCGCCTGGAGCACCTCCTCCCCCTCCTTCTTCACTGACCTTGGTGTCTGCAGAGTTGTTTCTCTCACATTTTCTCACTCTTCTCTTCCGGCTGATGTGTGCAGCAGGTTTTTTTTTCCCCCTTCTATAATATGTTATCACAGAGGCACTACCACCGTCAGCGATTGGCTCGGCTTTGGCCAGTAGCGGGTCTATCTTGGAGCTGGCTGGCATTGGCTCTATTGGACATAAGGGAAGCTTCTAGCAGTTTCTCTCAGAAGCCATCACTGTAGCCCCCCTGCTACCAAAACCTGGCCACACAAACCCAATACAATTTTATAAATTCTCTTGCAGTCAGCCTGCAAATTAAAATAAAAAGAACATAGGGAAGAATGAAATGTGACATTTTTCAAAAGTAGTTTGTGGAACGTTTAATTTAGATGTGCAGTAACATTTTGGGGAAGAAAATAACTTCAACATTTATTCTGTTTTAAAAAAGTTTTTTCAACTACCTGCAATTTCATAACTAGCTTGTGTTCTTTAAACCCTTTTCTGTAGCGAAAAAATTAACTGGTTCTGTGGTAATGCAGGTGCCAACAGTATTGGGCTGAGATATCACTAAAAGATACGAAGAACATTTGACTAGTACATATATGTACTTTGGCAGACAGTATAAAATGGATTTTTCTAAAAGAGAATTGGAGTTACTTCTCAGTTTCAAATTTGCTCATGGGAAAAGGTGTTTAAGGATATGCATGAGGAAATTGAGGAATACATGAATGGACAGATCTTTTCAGGGGTTGCAAAGGAATCTCTTGCACAATGGGATCTCTGCAAGGGAGAACAAAGAGCATTCAGGTAGTTTCTAAACTGCCTTCAGGAAGTTTTGAAGAACCCTTTCTGTCTCTTTTTGGATGCTCGTCATCTTTTGTGGTCTTCCTGTAGAGCTTCCTGTGTACTGTTCTTGGATACCATTGAATCAGCAGTGTGTGTGGTGTTTTACCCATCTGACAAATAAGAAAACTGCAACAACAATATTTTTAATATTCTTCATTGAGATTGGCTCTGTTAAGAGAACTACTTTCTTAGATTGCACTGGAATGAATGTGATCCAGTAGGTCTTTTTTAATTTCTGTCATCTACTAGCTAGGATAGGCAGTAGAAAACAGCCCTTTATGAATGCATCCCAAGTAGATGTTACAACCATCTGGGTGTACTGAAACAGATGCCATCTGCAGAAGCCTTTTCAACATAAAATGTAATCAAATTGTGGCTGTTCCACATTCTAATGTAAGTTTTCATGGTGTCCTGCATTACTGGGTTGAACTACGTGAGAATTGGATTGTATGATTTCTTTCCCCTTGGGAAAGGAATGAAAATTAGATTTCTCATATGAAGCTATCCCAATGAGAGGAAATGTACATAAATGTGCTTTGGAGGGGATTTGACAGTATAAAAGTAGTGGTATAGTTGAGATGCAGGTTGAATTGTCAAACCTACTTTTAAGGTTAGAGTTAATGCCTGAATAAGTGTATTCAGTAATGTTTCTCCAGTGTTCAGATGGTCTCATTAAGTCATTATTTCTTAAACATGACAGTTATTTCTCAGCAGGATAACAAATTAATTTTTTTCACTAAACACCTTTTTTGCCTATACTGGATTTGGCAATTAGATCTCTGATCATGTTAGGGTTGTGTGTGTATGGTGGTTTGGTGGGGTGGGCAGGTTGGTGGGGTCTTTCACCTTGGGTATTCTCCATATCTGATCTTGTACAATTGTATTTTACCGAAGAGAGTAAGAGGAGGAAATAAACAAGAACTGTTATACTACTGCTTTTTTCCCAGTTCCCATATTCCTTTCGAGTATTTAGTCTTTGAAACTTGTTAAGTTTCTCAGGAAACTTTCTCCAGCAGTATGGATCGTGGAATTCATCACATTGGGGTTATTCTTTGACGTAACCTCATTTTGTCTAGCTATATGAAGCTAAGGTATCTGTGAAGTACAGTCTTTCTGATTTAGTAGTATTTTCAAACGCTTATTTTGCAGAGAGAGGATTATTACCAGCTGCAGAGTTTTAGAGAATTGTAATACAATGTTTGTTAAAATAAGTATGCCAAGTGACTGTGGAACCAAACAGAAAACAGTGTAATAATTTTAGGCTTTACAGTTGATGGTATTGTACAAAATACAGTATCTTTTCCTTATGAAGAGCAAAAATGTAATGCATACTTTTACCATGAATGAATTTTGTCTCAGAAAATGGAGTTTATAGATACTTTGATAGGCTGAATAAAATGTGCTTAACCAGAACCATACCACACCCAAAATTCAGACATCTGTATTTATCTCCATCTCCTAATTATGCCTCAGTGCATCAGCAGATGAATGTAATGAGTAACAAGAATAAGTCTTCTCTGTTATGTTACTGGTGCCAGCACTGTTATAGTTTATAAATAAAATCAGTAACTGAGCAAGCATTTTTTTTCTGCACTGTATAGATTTTTTTCCTCAGCATAACCAATTATAGAATAAGGGAAAGGTTCGTGCACTTTAAAATGTTTCTTCTGTTTTGATGGAATCTTGCCATTTTGAGTGTTAGCCTGTGCTATATTTCATGCTTTTACAGCATCTTGCTATTCAGCAGCCCAATGCTCTTAGAGACCAATGGGTAAGACTGAAATATTAATATAATAGACTTCACAATGAAGAAGAGTGCTGGAAAAGTGTTCAAAGCTGTTATCCAAAGACTATTTGACTGTAGACCTCTTCTTCCCCTCCTCGAGTGCTGAACTGTGGCGCTATCCACTGCCCCAGCCTCTGTGTCCCTTGCCCTACTTGCACTCTCATAGTGAGCAGTCCCAGAATAACCCAACATTTGATTTGCAGTGCAGAGTTATGAATGGAAAGCAGCAGTAGCATGCCCAGCACATGCTGCCTTGGATTACCATGAGGTAAAAAATCTCTTTGGAACTAGGTCATCTTTGTGTAATTGATGTGTGGTAGACTGTAGGGATCCTTCTATCTTTGATCCCTGTCTCTGTCAGCAAATGTGGCCACAAGACAGTCAATTTTGCCAGAAGTGTTGAATATGCTTGTTAAACTTGGGTAATTCAGTCTAAATATCCTATAATAATGCCTTAATTTGTTTTACTTGCTTTACATACTTAGTGCAGCATATGCTAGCTATTGAAATTGATGTACTTATTGGCAGCTAAGAACCTAAATATAGTAATTGTCTCTTTTATTACCCTCTTTTCACTTCTGTGTAAAACAAAGTTATTTCTTCCCTTTATAACTTTATTGTATCAAAGTGTTAATCATACTAGTTTGGGGTTGCTGCAAAACCTGTATGATTGTAGAAGTAAATGCTGGAATCATGTATTTGTGGCTCAGTGCCTTGTGCCCCCTGTGCAGGAATACAGAAATACATGCTCTGCATATTATAGGAGCTGGTTCAGCTCTCATAAATGAGTACTAATTTTGTAAATTGCAGGAGTGTGCATAGTCGAATAGAAATCAGATGTAACTGTTAGGAATAAAAAACTCCTTTTCATCATCTTCCAGCTCTTTTAATTGAATGCTGTTAACCAGAAATAGATTTGTGCCTAATAGATGGACAATAGGAGTACAATGAATGTACCGAGAAGATTCTTCTATGTATTTGCACCATCTGCCTAACACAGGTAGAAAGACACTGACTCAGCTAACCAGTATTTTCTTCCACCCCGTTTGTGTTTTCAGTGTTGGTGTGTAATATGTATTGATAGTGCATGTGACTTTGTGCTGGTTTTGGCATAATGAAACTTTGTATAGTTATATCACTATATAGTGTTGTCCCCCCAGTGGAGTAGAAATACACGCAGTAATTTATTCATCATGTTCTCTTGCTGATTATTTGATTGTTGTTCAGTATGTGCATGGGTAGTAAGGTTAATCTTATCTTCATACTGATTTTTGGGTAAATAGCAGAGTCTATATACTTCTAGAGCAAAATTGACATTCATCTGTGATAGTGCTAAAAATAAAAGGAATACACATGAGAAAATAAGAAGTAAAACATTTACATGTGGGCTTTATTCAAATAACATTGCAAATTGATAACATATTGCAAATTGACCTATGTATATAGGTCAAAGAAATTGTATGGCTTACCAACACTTGCTTTAATATTTCCATTTGTTAGTCTTGTGGTGTTTAATCATATGGAAGTATGCTTACTAGATGGTATGCACAGGAAGTAGTCTGAGGTAGAACTCCTTGAAAAACATAATTGATACTATCCTTGCACTGTTTTGCTAAATTGTTTTACAAAAAATCATCCAGTGCTCTATCCCACTCAGGAACATCCTCTCTAGAGCCAGGAACTCTTGTCAGCATCTCTTGGTTTGCCAAGATTCCAAGCCCAAGCTTATGGGGATGCTGCTCTAAGAGGAAAGGAAGTTTTTTGTTTCCTGTACCTTGGCCTTACTGTGGTACAAAACATGAATAAGCACTCAGTAGTTTTAATACCTAGACATATTGAATCATGTTTCATTAATTTCTAATATATTCAGAATTGCCCTCAGATAACTTAGACTTAGTAATTACATGAAACATATTAAGTCATCAAAAACTCAGAGTATTCTGTGTTTTTCTGGAAGGGTAGATTGGGGAGAGGGGCTTTGGTTGGTTTGGAGGGGGTGTTTTAGGGGTTTTTTGTTTTGTTTTTTTAAGATTAGTTTGAGTTTTGGGAGATTGGAGTAATCTCAAGAATGTTCTGGAAGCCCCTCATTTTTAAGGTTCAAATATATGAAGAGTTGGAAACATGTTATAGACAAAAATCTTGAACATGTAGGTAGATAAGGTTTTTTTTGTTGTGGGTGTTTGTTTTTTTTTATACTTCCTAATTTTTTTCTTTAAAGTTTGGTAAGTTCTTATATTAAGTATACTGTTGTAATACAATTATATATCACCATAGGCACATATCAGTTACAGATGTTTTCACTGGGCACATTTCTGTTTTTCCATGTTACCAAGCTGCATACACCTTTTGGAAGCTGGAGTGTTTATAGGTAATTTGGGGACTAACACGAACTGTTTAACAAGTTCGGGCAGCAACTTGGAAGGATACAGGGGCAGAGGGTGCGAATAAAAAAGGAAATACTTGGAACAATGGAAAATACATGAAAAATGGAATGGAATATTAGAGAAACAGAGTAGAAGCTGCAAAAATAAGACGATTATAACTTGTGTTACAGCAACATGTGATCCAGTATAGGACCCTACTTAGTTTTATCTTAACTAATTTAATAAGACTTTTGTATTAAAAATGTTTCTTTTTGTAAATAGATCTAAAAGATGATCACACTCCCATTATCAATATTCATCACAGGTAGAGTTCGTTTATGTCAGTTATAGAGTTCAATAGTTATTTATTCGTACTAGTATTCTCAAACAGATAATAAAAAATAAAGGAAACATTATCAAATAAGGAATATAGTTCTCGCCTTTCCATCAAGTTTTTTGTTTCAGCGTTTTTATAGGCTCTCCTAGTTCTCCTGCAAGATCTTTAATGACCTATCAGGTGTTGCTCTTGTTTTTTTTGTTCATTTATTGAAATCGAACATCTTCAGATGTCCTCAGAGACTTCAAACCAAGAACAGTTAGTCTGTACATAGTTTAAGAATCAGGGCATTTCTCTTATGATGTCAGATGAAATCCTTCCACAGTAAAAGCTTCTATTGAGAGCATAATTCTGCACTTGCCTCCAGAATCAGTTGATTCCAAACTGTTCTAATAGGTTCCTCTGACTCATTTCATTTGCTGGGTTACCAAAGGACAAGTAGGAATTGCTTCAGGCTCACCCCCTCATCATCAAAAAAGCCCTTTGGATTCTGTCTGACCCTTTTACTCCTCTAAAAGGGGTTTTCATCCTAATGAGGAATTTATCCCTATTTTTATTGCTTTTTCCACTGATGTTTCAGAAAACTTAAATTTGGAAAAATGTGACATTTCAGACAATTTGATTTAGGATTTCAAAACTGCAGTTTTTTTAATGTTGTGTTTGACAGTTACTTATGCATAATATACTCAATAAGTTTATCTTTGTGCTATATATTATGTTTAACTGTGTAGGTTTATTGTCTGCCTTCAGTGGAATTAACAAACAATAACTAGAGCAGTAGAAAAATTTCTTCCAACTTTCTTATTTGACTATTCTGGAGATTTGCTTAAACAATTACTGTACAGAAAGATGAAAATATTGGTTATTGATGATAGCAACTGTGACAAGCACTGAAATGCATAGAAATTTTTTTTCCAAATTCCCAAATTGTGGTACAATGCAACATACCCTTGAGGACTGATACTCTGTTGATCACAGAATTGTTTAGGTTGAAAGGGACCTATTGAGATCATCTAGTTCACCTTCCTGCTCAAGCAGGATCAGCTAAGAGCAGGTTGCCCAGGACTGAGTCCAGTTGGGTTTTGAATATCTCCACGGATAGAGACTCCACAACCTCTCCTCTCTGGGCAACCTGTACCAGCGTTCAGTCACCCTCACAGTAAGAAAGTGTTTTCTTGTGTTCAGATTAATTTCTTGTGTTTTAATTTGTGTCTGTTGCCTTTTGTTCTGTCAGTGGGCACTACTGAGAAGAGTCTGGCTCCCTCTTCCTCATTCCCCCCCTTTAGGTGTTTATACACATTGATAAGACATCCCCCCCTTGATGTATGAAGCATTCTCTGATTTTTCACTTATTTTGAACTAAGATAATTCAGTTATTCCATACTAATAGCTATATATTTCCAAGTGCAAAGCCCTATGGTTTTCTTCATGAATCTGAAAACAGGGAACTATCATTTGGATCAAATACGATGAAGAAGAATTGAAATAAAATGTTGCTTTAAATAGTCACTTCTTGGAGAAGAACAAAAAAGTTCTTTCTTCTGGAGAATCTAAATCCAATAGTAAAGAAACAACAAGCACTTCCAGTTTCAACAACATAGAATCATAGAATACCAGGTTGGAAGCGACCTCAGGGATCATCTGGTCCAACCTTTCTCAGCAGAAGCATGGTCTAGACAAGATGTCCCAGCACCCTGTCCAGCTGAAAGGGTCCAATGTTGGGGAAGAATCTTAAAAGTAGGGAACAGGGAACATTCAGCCAAGAAATGTAATGCAGGAAACAAAAAGTAGCAATATTTGTGCCAGTGAATCCCGTCCTATTTCAGTGACTTTTGTGTACACACATATACCCAGCCACCATTTTGCTGAGCTGTAGTTAAGCTTCTAAATACTTAAAGGAAAAGCCCTAAATAGAGAAACAGACTGAGTGCTATTTTTGTTGTTACTTTCTCATTAATCAGAACTATTAGCCAGGATATTACATGATGGAGAGTTTTTTCCCTTCCATTTAAAGAAGTTAACATCACTAGCACAGTTTAAAATTTACACCATTTTTCCTGCAAGTGAGGTAATTCTGTAGCAGCACCTAAAACAGTACTTATAAAATGGAGACATTGTGCTTTACACACTTTTATAATTGTGCCAAACACATTCTTGAGTACTTTTATTTCTAGTTACTTCTTTATACTAAAATTTGCAGTGGATCAGTGATACTTTTACTTCTGCAACTTCATGGATTTGGGTAAATGGGTTTATCTGCTGTTTTGACAAATGGTTGGTGAAGACATGTAGATATGGTTTTTTGTGGTTGGATGGTCCTTTTGGAGTGATTTGTTTTAAGATCAGATTACTTTGATGTAATGTTACTGTGTTACAGTAACAAACTTAACTTTGCTCAAAAAGTTAAATTTCAGAGTCTGGATAAGATAAAGATAGCTTTGTGTTTGTTACTGTTACCTGGGGTAGTGGTACCATTGTATCATTTTTCATTATCATTTTAATTATTTCTGGAGCATATTTTTTATGGTTCTTTTAAAATATGTTTTTAACAAGCAAAATAATAGCTTTGAATTCCAAAGTTCTCTAGTGAAGAGAACTACTCTACTCCTTTTAGGTAGTTTGTAAATATTGGAACAATTCAGATTTTAAAAATGCTGTATGGGATCTTATGTAGATTTTTTTAAGAAGAAATTTTCTATTGCAATCGTCATGGATCACGAGACCAGTTTTAGACTGCCATCTGGTAATTCCCAGAACAGCCCTGCTTACCTTCCTGCTTATATTTGTTTTAGCTGGGATGGAGTTAACTTTCTGAATAGCAGCCAGTATGGTGCTGCATTTTGGATTTGTGACCAAAACAGTGTTGATAACACCACCAGCATTTTAGCTATTGTTGAACAGTACTTGCACAGCATCAAGGCTTTCTCTGTTTCTCACTCTGCCCCTCCCAGCAAGTAAGCTGGGGGTGGACAAGAGGCTGGGAGGGAATTCAGCCAGGGCAGCTGACCCAAATTGACCAAAGGCATATTCCTTACCATATAATGTCATGCTCAGCAATAAAATAGGAGGGGGGTGTTTGCTAGGGGTTGCTGTTGCTCAGGGACTGGCTGGGCATCAGTTGGTGGTGAGTGATTGTTTTTTTGCATCACTTGTTTTCCTTTTTTTTTTTTTGTTTTATCTTTTTTTCTCTTTTACTTATTAAACTGTCTTTATCTCAACCCACAAGTTTTCTCACTTTTGCTCTTCCAATTCTCTTACCCATCCTGCTGGGGGGGGGGGTTGTGAGTGAGCAGCTGTGTGGTAATTAGTTGCCTTCCAGGATTAACCCACAGCATTGCTACAAATGTCTTCCTGCTTGCCTGCCTTCCTGAAGAACACATTTCACAGTCATGCTTTGCTTTTGGTTTCCCTTTCCCTTCTTTTGATTCCCATGTGATTCCAATTTGTCCATCTGAGTCTTCCCAGTGGGCCTATATGTAATTCAGAAAGTCCTCTGTGGGGCTTTTTGGACAACATAGTGTCGGCATTGGATCCCCTACACAGTTAACTCCATGGGAAACATAATTTATGTGGAAACTACTTCAGAAAAAGACATATTCCCAATCTTATCTAATACATTTTAATTTTATGCCTGAAATTTGAGGGCTTTTGTGCTTCTGATAGGATTGTCCTAAGTCTTTTAGGCAGGAGGGACCAAAGGATTTGAAATGGGTTGGTTGGTTTGTTTTTCTCAGCAAGTAGGAGGAAGGCGGCCTAAGAAATTTTGGTTTATTTTTTTTCCCCATTTTTCAAAAGAAGTCTTATATTCTGATTGCATAAAGTAGCTTCAGTCCATTTTTGAACAAGGGAGAACAAAAGACAAGTCACTAACTGTCGTGGTTTGGGCTGGGCACTAAAACGAATGACAGATGCTCTCCAACTTCTCTCCCAAGTGAGAGAATGAGAGAAAGAGAGACTTATGAGTTAAAAAGAAACTAAACTACTTTAATGAAATATTATTAATAAAATAATAAAAAGAAATTATAATAATATTAATAAGAAAATATGCAAAACTGTATCGAGCTCCCAGGATGACAGTCATGTCACTGGCAAGCACTGGAAAAGTCCCAGACTGGACTCGGCGATGGATGGGAGGTAGATTCAGGAATGCACGGATCGGGATCAAAGGCAGACAAACAGAGTCCTTCTCAGACACTGGACATTGAAGAAAGAGGGCTGACCCTTTGATCCCTCAGCTTTTATACTGAGCATGAGGCAGATGGGATGGAATACCTTGTTGGTCAGTTTTGGGTCACCTGTCCTATCTGCTCCTCCCTGCAGGTGTGGCCCCTTTACACTTCTCCGCTTCCAACCCTCCAACTTGGTATGTAACAAGTTAGCTGACCTTGGTTGTTATAGCAATAAGTATAAGCAAGAGCCTCTCTGCATACCATTCCTTGGTATTAATTATAAACATCAGGCCTTATCTCTGCTAGAAGCCGATACTGTCTGAAAAATATGCCATTAATTTCGGAGAGTTCAGTTAGTTAGAAGAGGCTTAGCTGCAAAGTAAAATTACTGAACAGAAAATTGGTTCTGTTTTACCTCAAACCAAGACAAACTGTAAGTTATCGTGACTGTTTACTGAATGTTTACAAAAAGAGAGATGTAGATATAACAAGATAATTTCTTCTGAAAGGTTCATTACCTCCCAAAGAAACATCTGTCAGATAAAAAAGTGTGTGGGGGGGAATTTTGTGTGACTTTTCATGTGTTTTGGTGAAGCTAGTGAAAAGTTTTATTCTTAATTATAATGAAATTACTGTCTGTCTTTATCTTGTTCTTTTTTTAATTCCCTTCTGCACCCTTCCTGATTCTTCCCTTACCCTGGCTAGCAAATCTATTTTGAATTATTTGCAAATATGTTGTGGGGGAGGGACATGACACAACCTTCATTAACTGCAGATGACTCTCAAAAGAATTCAAATGGAAATGCACCTAATATATATAATGTAAGCCCAAACAGGCACCTTTTTGCACTCCAGAATCTCAAGCATCTCTTTTCAAGCCATCTTTCTGCATTTTGTTTTTTTCTTTCCTTGCTTTCACTTTCCTTGAACGATAAGCCTTCTGTCAAATCTGTTGCGTCCGCACTCTTAAGGATTATTGACATAAGGTCCAGACTTGATATTGCATTAAAGAACATCCAAACTCAAAACACTTGATACAACTTGTTCTCTGAAAATTGTTCTATTCTGATAAGCTTGTTGATTATCAAGCTGGGAACCAGAAGAAGGTTCATTGGGAACACTTCTTACTGCATTGCCGGGAAGCAGAGGAGTTTGGCTTCTTGAATGGGACTTTTTAATGAAACTTCTCCATAATATTGTATACAGTCTAGGACTTTGCTTGTTGTTTACACTTCTCATTTTACTTGCATCTCCTATATAAAAGTTCTTCAAAGTATGTAGATCAGTTATATAGGACTGCAAAACTACTGGTAGTCTGAACTAAGTATGAAAAGAGATATATAAGGAAGTTCAAATTGATGAAGTTGTAGCGGTATGAAAACATGGTTCTGTAAATTTTTCTTTTTCCACTTACAGCTTTGCCTTCTGGAGTAATGAAGCACCTTCCCATTTCTTTCTTTCTGCTTGTATTTTAGATTTCTCCAAATGCATTGGATAATCTGTTTTGTAATGCATTATTATTCTAGTGATTGTACAGTAATTCCAAGTTACTTCAAGTTTGGTTTCCATTAAAACAGAAAATTATGTGTAGCTCTGGGAGTTCTTACCCTTTGGACATCTGCCTTTTTTTTGAGGGGAAATAAAAGTAATTAAAACAGACCACAATGAAGAAAACTCCCTATACATGCTGTTCCTTATTGTTCCCTTTAGTGCAATTACTTAAAATACACAGTAAGAGTAATAGAACAATGAATTAAAATTCAGCTGTTAATGATAGCAAAAACTGATTGAAGCTCAGATATAACTGTCTCAGAGCACCGTATGTGTCCTTTGCCCGTGACTTTATTAATTAATCATTAATTAATATTTATAATACTGTACTTTAGTGTCGTGGTTTATATAAAGTATAAATATATATATATAAATATATTATCATTATAATATATAATGGGTATATATACACACACATTCTTTATATATACTTTTATATATAATCATAATATTATAATTTAGTGTTGTGGTTTAACCTCAGCTGGCAACTAAGCACCACATAGCCACTTGCTCATTCCCTCCCAGTGGGATAGAGGGGAGAATTTGAAGGGTAAAAGTGAGAAAACTCATGGGTTGAGATAAAGACGGTTTAATAATTTTTTTTTAAAAAGGGGAGGGGGGAAAAAAAAAAAAAGAGGGAGAGGAAAATAAAACCCAAGAAAGACAAGTGATGCAAAAGAAAGCAATTGCTTACTACCAACTGACTGATGCCCAGCCAGTTCCTGAGCAACGGCAGCCCCCACCAACCTCCACCCCCCAGTTTTTATTGCTGAGCATGATGTCATATGGTATGGAATATCCCTTTGGTCAGCTGGAGTCAGCTGTCCCAACTGTGTCCCCTCCCAACTTCTTGTGCACCCCCAGCCTACTCTCTGGTAGGGCAGCATGAGGAGCAGAAAAGGCCTTGACATTGTGTAAGCACTGTTCAGCAATAACTAAAACATCAGTGTGTTATCAACACTGTTTCCAGCACAAATTCAAAACATAGCCCCATATTAGTTACTGTGAAGAAAATTAATTCTATCCCAGCCAAAGCTAGTGCAACTTTGAATGAATTTATCTTGTTTTGAAAGTGTTCAGCCTTTACAATTTGAATATGCTGGAGGCTAAATCTGGTCCTCACTGCTGTACTGTTATGTGCATTATAATCACTATATATTAATAATAATTATAATTTCCATAATATAATATGGAAATAACATGTTCGTTCCCCAGATTCTTTTCTAGCAATATGATTTTCTTCTGCATATAGCATTGGATCTCTGTTGACTTATTTCTGAGACTTTCCTATTTACAGGCCCAGTTGTGTTTTGACAAGGAAGTAACTTCTTCATATATTTCAATCTTTTCCACAAATTTCAAGTTTTTCCTAGAAAAATCTCCTTCCTAGTGCATCTGTAAAAATATATCTTTCTGTGACACAACATTTTGTTGGAATCATGTTTAAAGAATACATGTTTTTTGAATTTATTTTTTTTTAGTATATCCGGTATAACTTTACATCTTACTCAGATTTAAATATTTGATAAAGTTAATCAGAATCCTCTTCTGTTGAATTTAAATTATTTTCTATGGATTGCAGTATATACTGTTTAAATGTCTAAATGCGAAATCAAACATAAAATATAAATATTAACTGTGAAGACCTACATTCCAAGCCAAGTGGGATATAGATGAATCAAGATGAGACTAGATTCCCCCTTAATAGAAAGATTTACTTGAGGTATAATCTCTCCCTAACCTTTACTTTCAGTTATATGATAGCTATTTCATCCCTCCAGAATGACCGTGAACACTCATAATCCATTTGACAGAAGAGATTTTGAATTCATACCATTCGTATATCTGCTATTTACTGGGCTGGAGTAATATTTATCAAAAGGCAATGCTTATTTTGATGATATAAGGAAAGGTTTTGAATGAGACATTGGTAAAGGTTGAGAAATCTTGACAAATCAACATTGGTTTCAGTGAATCCATACTGATTCATATCAGCTGGCCTTGCATTCAACAATTGCAGATTAAAGAGATAATTTACTGATTTAGCAAGTTTTAGAATGAATGTGGTTTTATCTTTTAAAATATTGCATTTTAGCACAAGTGAAAATATTTTATCCTTAATTGCCCCAAGACGATGGGGCAATGGACTGTAACTTCTCAATGAAAAGAAATATTTTCATCTTGAAATTTATTTTTGTGCTTAGTATTTTCCTTTTATTTTCAGAATATATGTCACACTGTAAAGTATTTCCTACATAATAAATGCATATAAATAGTATAGCATTTTTTCTTCCAGCCAAACCAGACAACAGTGACTTAAGTGCCTTGTGTAATTGGTAATGTGATGAAAGAAATCACCATTGCCACCAAAGGCTTGTTTTTTTACAAAGTTAGGTCCAGATATTTTTCAACTATACATTCCAGTATCTGAAAGGGGCCTACAAGAAAGCTGGAGAGGGACTTTTTACAAGGGCATGTTGTGATAGGATGAGGGGTAATGGCTTCAAACTAAGAGAGGGTGGATTTAGATTGGACATAAGAAAGTAATTTTTTATGATGAGGGTAGTGAGGCACTGGCACAGGTTGCCCAGGGAAGCTGTGGAGGCCCCATCCCTGGAAGTGTTCGAGGCCAGGTTGGATGAGGCTTTGAGCAACCTGGTCTAGTAGGAGGTGTCCTTGTCCATGGCAGGGGGTTGGATCTAGATGATCTTTAAGGTCCCTTTCAACCTAAACCATTCTATGATTCTATGATCTTTTGTATGATATATGTGGTCAAATCTAAATACTGTTGAATGGTTACAGAATGCCATGAGTCACTGAATCTCCCTCTGTTGTTGTTGTATAATATACCATAAAAGGTGTTTGTCATATACAGGGGCAGGATCTGTTTCAGTTGCAGAATCTTTTAAGAGATCCCAATAACTATTATGAACACCAGTAATTCATTTCATTCAATAAAGAGTGGCAGGAAGAGAGTTCTTAAGACTCATACTGAATAACAAAGTAAAAATTGTACTTGTACGTTTTGCTTCGGAACAAAATCATTCTATTTCAAATATAATGTAAGTCCGTATCTTCTAATACAGCAAACCCCATTTAAAGATTTCTGCTTTTCAAAAATAATTAAGTTTTAGTAGTGTAATAAATATATAACTAATGTTCTCTGTTTAGTGAGGTAGGAGTGATATTGACATAGCAATAGATGTCATTTAAAAAATTGCAAGCAATAACCAAGATGTGTGGTGGGGGTTTTTTTGTTTTGTTTTCTTAATAAAAGGTCTTTAGCCTAGGTCAGCTTTTGAGAGAATTTGTTATGCTTACAAAAAACTGCTCTGCTGTAAATATCTTCATTCAGATATTATTGTAGTTTAGATGTCAGAAATCAGAACATCTCTGGAATTCTGTCAGACAAGGATTGCACATTTTGAACAATTTTGTTGAGATTGTACTACAATAAAATACTGTAAAATGTTTTACAACATAAGCCTAATTACATTCCGAAAAAAAAAAGTTTCTTCTATTACCATTTATATGTTGCATTTCTAGCAGATATTTTCTTCTAACATGAAAAAAACCCAAAAACCCCAAAACTTAAAAAAGGAAATAGACATTACAGAAGTTTCTTACTGTTTGACTCATTAGTGTTCCATACAGTCATTCTTGCATCCTTCTCCTTTGTCAGTGGGCAGGCAAGGACTGCTGTAGTGGAAGTTGCAGCAGGGGTACACAATACACCAACCATTACTGGTTACCTCCTTCCATTATTTTTCATAGTGAAACAGGATTTGTGATGCTTTATGATGTTGGCCAGAACTACTTACAGGCTTTCCAGCTGCAGCCTCCCATCTGCGTGATTCTTTGAGGTGAATATAACTCAAGAGTGAATATATAGTTCAGTGAGTGATAAATCTAAATGACCTAATTTAGCTACAAACTTCAGAACATTTATTGTAATGTACTTCTCTAGAGAAGCAAATCTAGGACCTTGAAAATGGCATTAGTCCATCCTATTCTCAAACAGGCCAAAAATCACACAGAAGGCTTTTCTAATCTCTCATTCCTGGACCAAGTAATTGAGAAAAGGTTAACTAACAATCTCCCTTAGCATATTCCATTTCAATATTGATTCAACATTTCAAATGCCTCTATATCAAGGTTCAAACTAGGGCAGAGCTCAAAGATTAGCTCTTTATTTTAATAATAATAAAACCTTTCAAGAGTAGACTTAGTTTCCAAAGGCTGATCTCAATGAAGGACTGTTTACTGAATGAGTATGTCTACGGAATGATGTAATGTGGTTTAATAAACCTTTAAAAAGTGAATTCCAATTAATTTTCCCAAGTGTTTGTGTGTAGAAGCCATTGGATTTGATAGTGAGTGGCACCGAGAATGCCTTGTAATACAGGAAGATTTTTTTTAAAAGTGGAAGACGAATACAGGGAGTACTTAATTTATTCTTACAATAGATTTATGGTGTGGTACCATATTTCTCACTATTCACAAAAGGGGTCACAGAAATGCAAATATCAATATAAAAAATAAAATACTCTTTATAAGTAATAATCTAATTCTATATCCAAATAAATCAGTGAGCATAATTGCAGCAAGCATAGCACTTACTGGAGCTATAGCTGTGATATAAAACAGCCTGTATAATGTACCAGAGAAAAACTCAAAGCAATTATTAAACCCTGTTCATCAAGAACTACATGATAAATGCATGTGGCTTTGGAATCCTGCAAAGCCTGTGAGTCAGTAAAAACTCTTGTACTGCCAAAGAATGAGCTCAATTTAAATGTTTCTTATGTCCAGAAAAGAAGTTGCTTTTTTCCAAATAAGTCTTTTTTTGGTGATAAGCCTATGTTCAAGTCCATAAAAGCTAGCTGGCTTCCAAGTTGTCTAAAAGAATCAATAACAGTTTAGCAGCTTGAAAGGAAATAAAGGGTTAAACGTCTGGCTCTTGAACTGAGTTTCACAAGAAAGTAGAGAGTGCTAAGAATTTTGCAGTGCAGTAGCAAATGAAGTTTTTCTGAAAGGGGGGCAAATTTATCAACCCATCTACAAGGCCTTCAGTAAACAAAACTAAAAAATTCCAATGTGTTAATCAGAGCTGTTCATATTCCTGTATATCTGGATGACTGTTGCTTAATGTGAGATGAAAAGAAAGAAGTAACGGGTAATAGAAGATTGTGTATGTGTGAGAGAAACAGGAGTATGGTTTGGGTGAAAAATACAAACAATATTGATAGGGATTTAGTGGTGAAATGCACGTGAATGAGTTTGTTTATTTTCTTGACAGCTTTCAGTTTTGATGGTTTGTCTATTTTATAGTTCTGCTGGCTTCAAAAGATTTCTGGCTGGTTCCAAAGTTACCAGAAGGCTGTCTTCCAGCAGCCTACCATGTCATTAACACAGTTACATGTGTTTTCTTGATAGTTTTTTATGACCTACTATTCTTTTCACCAGCTGACCAGTATAAATACTTAGACATTAGTCTCCAGGCTAATTGTGATATAGACAAGGAGCTCTATTCTGAATGCACGATCACCGATTTCAGCTGTTAATTAGAGACATGATTTTTTTTTTATAGATTAGAATAGCAAAATGATAGATTCTAGTTATTAGATGGAGAATGCCCTTTCATCCATATTACACAATACCAGGGAAAGCAATTTTAATCTCAAAGGTTTTTTTTCTTGCCTCTGTTTTCCCCTATCACTGATATTTTTTTTCTATTTTTTTTTAATCCTCTTTAAACTATAAATGTGCATATTTCTGATAAAGTCAGTAAATGCAGTTCTTTTCTGGGTCCTTCTTCAAGCCACAGCAGCTGCCCTGTTTGTTCCTTTTGGGGATATTCTAGTGCACATTTTGAGACATGCTGTAGTTGATAAGTATCTTAGGTTCCCTTCTACACCATTTCCTATATTTGCTGTTTCCTAATATAGCTCCATGTTTTCATTTGCACCCAGAGTTTAGAAATATTTCTAGGGGCAGCTGTCTTCTACTCTGTCTGATTGTCTCTCTGCACTGGTGAGACCGCACCTCGAATGCTGTGTTTGGTTTTGGGCCCCTCACTACAAGAAAGACAGCGAGGTGCTGGAGCGCATCCAAAGAAGAGCAACGAAGCTGGTGAGGGGTCTGGAGAACAAGTCTTATGAGGAGCAGCTGAGGGAACTGGGGTTGTTTAGCCTGGAGAAAAGGAGGCTCAGGGGAGACCTTATTGCTCTTTACAACTACCTGAAAGGAGGTTGTAGAGAGGTGGGTGTCGGTCTCTTCTCCCAAGTAAAAAGCGATAGGACAAGAGGAAACGGCCTCAAGTTGTGCCAGGGTAGGTTTAGACTGGATATTAGGAAAACTTTCTTCACCAAAGGGGTTGTCAAGCATTGGAACAGGCTGCCCAGGGAAGTGGTTGAGTCACCATCCCTGGAGGTATTTAAAAGACGTGTATCCATGGTGCTTAGGGACATGGTTTAGTGGTGGTTTTGGCAGTGTTATGTTGATGGCTGGACTTGATGATCTTAAGGGTCTTTTCCAACCTAAATGATTCTGTGATTCTTCAATTTGTGTGTGGCTCACAAGTTCATGGCAAGCTGCCACCGATGTAATTTGTTTTTCCCCAGAGTACTTGTTCTCCTTGTTGCTTGTTCTAACATTTTTACTCATCATGTTGAAAGGAACGACCAGAATTAATCTGGGCAAGGCCTCTTGATGAAGAGAGAAGGGCTACTAATGCTATCAACCTCTGGTTTTTTTCAGGGGCATGAACTCCTAGCAACCTTTAAAGTTTAGCAGTCAAGTTCCTGTTTTGGTTCCAAGAACATCGCTTGAACATTTAATACTGAAAATGGGTTTAACTGTAATGAGGTTTTGAGAGGGTTCTACGTGATGGCTGTTTTTGCCAGTATGGCAGTGCCTTTACCATGGAAAAATAATTTTTAAAAAATCTAAATACAGCTAATATTAGTAGAGCTGTGTTTCTCAGTTACTTTTAATAAATAATTTACCTGGCCCATTGAATCTCTGAATAAAAGTGGGGAGACCAACATAGCAGCATCATTTCAAATATGTTTCTAAAATAGTGTTTTAGGAATGTTTTTAATACTTCCCTTGGTTTTAATATATATACCCTTCCTTTTATAATTGTACTCCTAGGACAGTAAGAGACAGCACTGCTCACAGGATGTCCTCTTTAAAGAAGTAATTTCCTTTCCCATCTCTTCCTATTTGTTGCCGTCACATTTTTATGGCACATACAACAGGAGAACATACTGAGTAGCAGTATTTTCTGTTATATTAATAAAAGTAGATTTGACTATATTAATATTGATTAACATTATTTTAATAATTAACTAATAAAATCACTTAATAAAAATAAAAATTAGTAAAAATAATAAAATATCAATATTTAAAATAAAACAATTGATATGAATAAAATTTTAATATTAATTAAAGTAGATTGGGCCCAATTAAGACCACTGAATAATCCTTACAGAAGATTGCAGGGCACTTTTCAGCATTCAGAATGTTGTAATTAGGCAACACAGCCTTTTGAACCAGTTATCATCATTCATCAAATATATATGGTAGTTGGATCTCCATTATGGTCTGTTATCAAGGCAACAAGAAAAACACAATGTCCGGATATTTGTAAGACCCTTACGGAATTTATCTAATTCATCTGGTTCATGTAGGGATAGTAATTCCTAGAGTGCTCATTCATTACTAATTTATTTATTTATTTATTTATTGTCATAGAAGTCTTAGTGCCAGACCCAAGATACTGTTAGTCATAGAGGTGAAAAAGGTTTTGGTAGGTTTAAAGGTTGGTATCAGTCAACCACTGTGATTTTTTTTTTTTTTTTTGCACATCAAAGGCTTGGCTCACAGTCATAGCAATGAAGTTATAGGGCCTTATGATACTTGCGATGTATCAGGACTGATGGACAGAATTCATGGGCTCCTGTGAATATAGTAGGTTATATGGGAGAAAAAGAAACAATAAGATCTCTGATAACATTGAGAGGCTGACCAGAAATGTATGCTTGCCTCAATTTGATGAAACTGCTTCTTAAGCCTTTGGTCTTTATGGAATCAAAATATGATTGGATGGGGCTCTGAGCAACCTGATGTAGTTGAAGATGTCCCTGCTCATTGCAGGGGAAGTTGGACTAGATGAACTTTAAAGGTCCCTTCCAACACAAATTCTTCTATGATTTCTAATTAAATTTTTGTTTACTCCTCAAGATCCCACATTTTTAAAACATTTGGGAAGTTTTTCTTTATTGATGGGCCTTGTAAATATCATACAATCAAAGAATGCTATAGGTTGAAAGGGACCTTAAAGATCATCTAGTTCCAACCCCCCTGCCATGGACAAGGACACCTCCTACTAGTCCAGATTGCTGAAAGCCTCATCCAACCTGACCTTGAACACTTCCAGGGATGGGGCCTCCACAGCTTCCCTGGGCAACCTGTTCCAGTGCCCCACCACCCTCAGAGTGAAAAATTTCTTCCCGAGATCTAATCTAAATCTAACCTCTTCCAGTTTGAAGCCATTACCCCTCATCCTATCACTACATGCCCTTGTAAAAAGTCCCTCTCCAGCTTTCTTGTAGGCCCCTTTCAGATACTGGAAGGCTGCTATAATGTTTCCCCGGAGCCTTCTCTTCTCCAGGTGGAACAACCCCAACTCTCTCAGCCTGTCTTCATAGTAGAGGTGCTCTAACCCTCTGATCATCTTCGTAGCCCTCCTCTGGACCTGCTCCAACAGGTCCATGTCCCCCTTCCGCTGGGGGCTCCAGAGCTGGACGCAGTACTCCAGGTGGGGTCTCACAAGAGCAGAGTAGAGGGGCAGAATCGCCTCCCTCGACCTGCTGGACACTCTGCTTTTGATGCAGCCCAGAATATGGTTAGCCTTCTGGGCTGCGAGCACACACTGCCGGCTCATGTTGAGCCTCTCATCAACCAACACCCCCAAGTCTTTTTCCTCAGGGCTGCTCTCGATCCATTCTCTGCCCAGCCTGTATTTGTGCTTGGGATTGCCCCGACCCACAGGCAGGACCTTGCACTTGGCCTTGTTGAACTTCATGAGGTTGGCACAGGCCAACCTCTCAAGCCTGTCCAGGTCCCTCTGGATGGCGTACATTCCCCCCCAGCGTACCGACTGCTCCACACAGCTTGGTGTTGTTGGCAAACTTGCTGAGGTTGCACTTAATCCCTACATTCATGTTGCCAACAAAGATGTTAAATAGTACTGGTCCCAGTACCGACCCCTGAGGAACACCACTTGTCACTGCTCGCCGCTTGGACATCGAACCATTGACTGCAACTCTTTGAGTGCGACTGTCCAGCCAATTCCTTATCCACCGAGTGGTCCATCCATCAAATCCGTGTCTCTCCAATTTAGAGACCAGGATGTCATATGGGGGACAGTGTCAAATACCTTGCACAAGTCCAGGTAGATGACATCTGTTGCTCTCCCCTTATCTACCAAGGCTGTAACCTCGTCGTAGATGGCCACCAAGTTTGTCAGGCACGATTTGCCCTTGGTGAAGCCATGTTGTCTTCCACCAATCACCTCCTTATTTTCCATGTGCCTTAGCAGGGTTTCCAGGAGGATCTGCTCCATGATCTTGCTGGGGACAGAGGAGAGACTGACTGGCCTGTAGTTCCCCGGGTCATCGTTTTTCCCTTTTTTGAAAATGGGGGTTATGTACCTCATTCTCCCAGTCCCTGCCTTTACCTTCTGCAGCTTGGGCAGTGTGGTTAGAGCCTTTACCAGTGAAGACCGAGGCAAAAAAAAAACATTGAGTACCTCAGCCTTCTCCATGACCGGGGTGACCAGGTCTCCTGTTTCCTTCCTGAGTTGGCCCACATTTTCCCTAGTCTTCCTTTTGTCCCTGATATACCTATAGAAGGCTTTCTTTTTGCCCCTGATGCCTCTGGCCAGATATAACTCTATCTGGGCTTTAGCTTTCCTAACCTGATCCCTGGCTGCTTGCACAATTTCTCTGTATTCCTCCCAGGCTACCTGTCCTTGCTTCCACTCTCTGTAGTCTTCCTTTTTCTGTTTGAGATTGTCCAGGAGCTCCTTGTTCATCCACGCAGGCCTCCTGGTGTTTTTGCCTGACTTCCTCTTTGTTGGGATGCATCGCTCCTGAGCTTGGTGGAGGTGGTCCTTGAATATCAGCCAGCTTCCTTGGGCCCCTCTTCCTTCCAGGGTTTTATCCCACTGTACTCTGCCAAACAGATCCCTGAAGAGGCCAAAGTCTGCTCTCCTGAAGTCCAGGGTAGCAAGCTTACTGTGCGCCCTCCTCGCTGCACTAAGGATCTCAAAGTCCACCATGATCACTGCAGCCAAGGCTGCCCTTGAGCGTGACATTCCCCACCAGCCCTTCCTTGTTGGTGAGAAAAGCACAGAGCCCACTTATCAGAGTTGAAACAGTATTTGTGACCCTCACAACACTGTGACTGTAGTGCAGGAGGCTGACAGCTTCTGCAGAGCAGCAGCCACAGAAATGTGCATATGCAGAGCCTTCTTTTCTTATCCAGAGTTTTTTGTTTTTCATGTGTAGGATTTTGTTCCACCTCCAGTACTATACTGGAGCTTTGCGCTGACACTCAGGAGCAGATGCTGAAAACATTCCTGTCTTTTTGCTGCATAAATTGAACAGAGAGTGACCTACAAAGAGCAAAAGACTTTCTGAATGAAAATACTTATTTGCCAAGTCCCAAAAGGAATTATGATAATTTTCTTCTGAGAGGGAGTTTAAAGCTCACTGAAGAAAATAGAAATCTTAATAATAATATCAGTTGGTACTGGGTCAGATCATTAGTGTTTTGTTGGCTTTTTCAATATAATCCTCTCTTGTTCCTAAAGGTGAATTAATGCTATCTTCTGTTTTGACTTGCAGGCTATTTTGCTATCTAGTTCAATCGTAATTTGCATTAAAACTGTCATTCCAGTTTAAAGTGCTTGTGTGTGTGTGTGGTAGCTGCATGCTTAAGTAGTTGTCTCTCTCTGATAGTACTTATGAACAGAGTAGATAGGTCCTATTAATACACTTCTTTCTGGATAGTAGAATTTAACAAACAGCCTGCCTTTTCTGCAACAACACTTTCCCTAAATTAACTTGATTAATTTGTCTCTCAGATTTTCTGGGAAACTGCTCTGGACATTTGTGAAAGAATTATTACAGGGGTAGATTCAGAACATTTGTGGCTAAGTAGAACCTTTTGACTCCAGGAGATTTGATAGAACACGTCAGTATTTTGCTGTTGACTTTGTCCCAAGATCTTCAGCTCCTTGTTGCATCCTGGAGAATCTCCAGAGTATATCGCACAGAATGATTAAACAATTTAGTATAGACATCTTGCTATACTAATAATGAGAATACATAGTTTTTCTCAATAGACTATGTTTTCACTTTTCTACATTTTTTTATTCAGTTCCCAAAAGCTTCTTCCAGATTTAATTTAATCTAAATTAATTCCAAAAAGCTCAGTTTTGCTTTCCTTCACATATATTTAACACTCACTTAAAACAGGGGCTTACTAGAAACATAATAGAAACAAACAAATAAAAAAACCTCCAAAAACTGTTTTCATGACTAATGGTCCGTTTTATAGGGACCATGTCCACTTTTGGCTAACATCTTGAGAGGATACTCCATTTATGCTTTGGCAGATAAATAAACCTTCCCAAATGATTGTTAAATGACCTACCTTGTCTTTTCCCTGTCAATACTGATTAGTTAGTAAACAGAATTAATCACTTTAAAACACATGTTAATTTGGTTAAGTCAGAGTATGGATCAGTTTTGCACACACTGGGCAACACAGGAAGAAGCTTTCAAGCTCTTATATAAACAAGACTCCATTTTTTTGCGAATAGGAAAGATGTGTTTTTATTTGGTTTTCTTCCTCCTTCCTAATGATGGAAGTTGGCACCGTGTTTCAGGAGACCGGTAGTTGCCTGAAACCATGAAAGACAAGTCAGCAGTGCTTTGCTGTCCTTTAACTGAGCTCTGCTTGGTGTCTGATTTGACAGAGCAGAAATAAGATATGTATCTAGCAATGAAAAGATTGTGACTATAAAGAAGCTACCACTTTTTTGTCAAACATGACATAAAACTTTAATCTCCCTCAAAGTACATTTCAAATAGTTACTCATCACTATACTATATATAATATGTCTGTGGTTTCTCTGGAGAAAATAATGTTGGGTTGCTATCTTTAAAAAGAATAAATTCATTCTTCCATGACCCTGTTAGAGACAACGGCTTTTCATCTGAGATTAAATTTTACCATTTATTCAGTCCTGCTAGTTCTTTACTCTAGACAAATGCTTGCATAAAGGGATTAGGGAAAACACCCGTGTCCTGGTTTGAGGTAAAACAGGACCAATTTTCTTCACTAACTTTTCTTTTTAACTAGACCTCTTCTAACTGCTGAAATTAACAGCATGTTGTGCAGAAAACTGTTCGCTCTCAGAGTGATAAGACCCATGTTTATAGTTGATGCCAAGGAATGGGATGCAGAGAGGCTCTTGCTTATCCTTATTGCTATAACAACCAAGGCCAGCCAACTTTGTTATTTGCCCTGTTGGAGGGTCAGAAGCAGAAAAGCGTAGAGGGGTCGCACCTGCGGGGAGGAGCGGACAGGACAGGTGACCCAAAACTGACCAACAGGGTATCCCATCCCATCTGCCTCATGCTCAATATAAAAGCTGAGGGATCAAAGGGTCAGCCCTCTTTCTTCAGTGGCTGGCATCAGAGGAGGACTCTGTCTGTCTGTCTGCTTGTGATCCCGACCCTGAATCCAGATCCGGAATCCAGTTCCCGTCCGTCACTGAGTCCAGTCTGGGACTTCCCCAGTGCCTGCTGGTGACGTGATTGTCATCCTGGGAGCTTGATCTGGTTTTGTATATATTTCATTATTTTCTTTTTTATTATTTTATTATTAATATTTCATTAAAATAGTTTAGTTCCTTCTAAACTCTTAAGTCTATCTTTTTTCTCTCTCGCTCTCCTGCCTCCCTTTGGAAGCGGAGCAGGAGAGAGAGAGCATCTGTCGTTCCGTCTGATTGGGCCAATCAGGCCCAAACCATGACAACCCAAAAGAAGTAGGGGATCAGATACTATGTAGCTTTACATGCCTAGGATAAGTCTGAAGCTAATTTTCAGGGTTTATTTCCAAAAAATGAGGTAATTGTTTAAAAAGACAATCATCTTGGTTAAAAAACACACAAATGCAACCATTTAAGTTTGATGCAATTTTTTCAGAGGAAAATTCCCACTGGGATCATTCATTATTTTCAAAGGGACCTTCCCAATCCCAATATTTCTAGAAATATCAGTTTGAAATTATTGTTTTCTTTGCTATGTGTTAGTCAACAGAGGGCACTCTCTTGGAAAATATGGCTTAAAAGTACAGAGAACAAACGTTTCTCTTTGCAGTGCTTTTATTTGACTTATCACAGTTTTAAATTTCATAAATATTATTTATAAGTACAAGATTATTTTTAATGCAATACTTCCTCTTCTAAATTGAAACAGAGATATGATGGCATAATTTTTTTAAAAAAGAATCTGCTATTTGTTTCTTCCTGCCTGTCCTATATACATCTTGGGCTCTTCTCTAGATATTAAAGGCAGTGAAATTTCTGCAGTTCCTTTGTTTAGGCAATTGAATGGGATTGCTGAATTTCTGAACTGCCTGAATCAACTGACCATAATTTCTACTCTACAGAGAAGTATACAGTTTTTTTCAGTTCTAGCTATTTTAATCCATGAAGCCAAGCAAAACTGTTATTCCTCTGACCCTAAAAACACCTCTTCTGCAAGATGCATTCAGGGTTTGTATAGGAATGAGGCTCAGGAGGAGTTCTGTGCAAGTCTGTGGGGCCAGATGGGATCCACCGAAGGGTACTGAGGGAGCTGGCAGAAGTGCTCACCAAGCCACTTTCCATCATTTATCAGCAGTCCTGGCTAACCGGGGACATCCCAGTTGACTGGAGGTTAGCAAATGTGACGCCCATCCACAAGAAGGGCTGGAAGGAGGATCCGGGGAACTACAGGCCTGTCAGTCTGACCTCAGTGCCGGGGAAGATTATGGAGCGGATCATCTTGAGTGCCATCATTGCGGCACACGCAGGACAACCGGGTGATCAGGCCCAGTCAGCATGGGTTCATGAAAGGCAGGTCCTGCTTGACTAACCTGATCTCCTTCTGTGGCAAGGTGACCCACTTGGTGGATGAGGGAAAGGCTGCGGACATTGTAGACCTGGACTTTAGTAAAGCCTTCAACATGGTTTCCCACAGCATTCTCCTGGAGAAACTGGCTGCTTATGGCTTGGATGGACATACGCTTCGCTGGGTCAAAAATTGGCTGGAAGGCCAGGCCCAAAGAGTGGTGGTGAATGGAGTTAAATCCAGTTGGTGTCCAGTCACAAGTGTTGTTCCCCAGGGCTCGGTGTTGGGGCTGGTTCTGTTTAATATCTTTATC
>VFFE01008536.1:2895753-2912795 GCA_008921705.1 Burhinus oedicnemus | reverse complement strand
GCCCGCTGCGATCCAGAAGAGCTCAAAGGGTCTTCACTAGAATCGCTACTTATAGGATCCGAGATAATTGACTTTCATCAGGTAATTTTCCACTCTGGCCCAACTCAGATGATGGAATATTCCGGTGCTTTCCACCAGTTGTGCAAGCCCAAAACTTGTTAGATCTGCAAGTTCTGGTACCAACTTCCTTTGGGCCATGAGCCAGGTACAGATGTACTGGGCTGTCAGGGAGTGATATTCCCAAGTGATAGGGGAAGCAGGAAGCCAGGCGCGTTAAGGGAGTGCCTTAACTCTCTGGTCCTTTATCTTTCGCAATTCATGCCTGACATCTCCTAGGTTGGTATGCGGCCCAGGGATGGGGAATCGCACCAAGTACCGAGTGGCCAAAGGGGGTGTGGGGGGGTTGCACCACCACACTGTTACTTAGTGATTTTGGATTGACTTAGTAGCCAAATTATGAATGTTGGCTGAAGGGGGATGGACACGGATGACACTTTGATATTGTAGAATATTATGGCTTACTCTTTCAGCTCCAGATCAGGGCACAGAATCAATGAATTAATTTCAGGTTACAAGAATGTAGTTAATTTATGTGATGTAAAGTTGGGGGTTGTTGCAGATCTAGTTAGCAGCAAAGGCTGAGGCAGTAAGTGAAGAAGCCTGTAGTTAAGGGAGGAGAGGATGTCAGTTATTGATATCTTTAATACAGATAGTGCATGTAAAGGAATTATGGCTGCTTTTTCCTTCTTTAAGATTCCTGCCTCTGCAGTGGAGATGCCTGGATCAGCAGATGTGACAGGGTTAAATGTTCAGTTTGGAGCTCTGGAGTTTGGATCAGAGCCTGCACTCCCAGAGTTTGGATCAACTTCAAGCAGTGAGAATACCAGCCAGGCGACCAACAATAGCTTGTACTCAAAATCTGTAAAGTATGTGTGAGTTCCCCTTGTGCATTCTTTACGTGTTGTCTTTAGGGGTCAAGTTTGTGCCAAAAACATCAAGGCACAGTTACCATGTAATGAGAGGGGAAAACATGATGGCTTGTAAGGCTAAGTGTTTTCTGTGGATGGCATCTTAAAGGAGAAATTTATTTTCTAATGACAATCAAAATCACCCTGGATGAGCTGATGTAAAGCTGGAGATGATATGAGTGTAAATAACCTTATAATAAGCTACCCTTTATAGAATTGCTTTCTCATGTTTAATTGTCCTGACTTTCAAATTTGTGTGAGGGTTTGTTCCTCACAACCCAAATTTTTCTGCTTTTGATCCAGGAGAGGTGACCCTTGTACCATATATGTGTGTCAGTGAATTGGCACCAGATTACAGATCTGATGCTCCTATGGAATGAGAAAAGAAGCCAGGCTCTCAGTATGCAGAAGCTCTTACTGAAATGCTAAAATAGTCAATGATAAATGCCAACATACCAGTAACCCATTTTTTTTTCTTCCTTATTCATTCAAAAATTGGCTTCAGTAAAAAGCTTCCTGAAGTTAATTTGGAAATACTAGTAAAAATGAACTTTCACATTCATTTCTAGTTCTATAAATGATTTAAGCTGTTTAGAAAGTAAAGCGCTCCTGCATGTTTTAAAGTATTTTTTCCTCTTTGTATAGTTCATTCTGTTAGACTGCTACTGTAACATTAGAATTCTACTGTAAAAAGAGACTAGGTGTTTCTCATCATATACCAGGCTTTATGGACCTAGTTGTTTAAAAAAAAGAGAGATTATGATCATTAATTTATCCTTTGAGAAGGTGGAAATAACATGACTGAAAAGTGCTTGTGTGTAGACTCTTGTTTTGGTTGGGCCAGCAGGAGGAAGGTGAATGGTGCTTAGTGCAGCTGATGGTTTTGAAGCAGTGATTACCGGGGAACAAAGCAAAATTATATATTTTTTTTTCATTATTAGATTTTCTAGTATAAATAATGTAGATTTGACTATGTGTTTAAGGTAGTTCTAGATAACTGCATATGAGCTGATATTTTCATGAAGGTGTTTGAGATGTCATTTACCAAGATGATAAATAATTTTTACTTTTTCCAGTGATCCTTTGAATACCTCTTTGCCAATATCCAATACAGTACAGGAGTCCACCTACACAACCTCTGCCATTACCTCTTCCAGTCTGACCTGCTCATCCCAGAGCACTAGTCCAGTAACAACAACTTCCTCCTATGACCAGACTTCTGTGCATAGTAGGACAGCGTACCAAAGCTCCATGGCTCTGTCTGAATCAACCCCTGTTGCAGTTACGGTGAGTGAATTTCAGAAATAAGACCTTGAAAAAGGCAAAATATTCTTATCCCTGTTAGACTTGTATTACCTTGCTATGTTAATATTTTAACCAACCCAAGTGGTATTTTTGATTCCCAAGTCCACTCACTCTGTTATTTGTTTTTTCTTTTCCTATTGTGTAGCCATTTTTTGTATTTGGGATATAAGAGTCTCTGTTTTTATGGGTTTTGACATCTTAAATTGCTGTTTGACCTTTTTTCTTAGTAACACTTAACATTCTAGTTGAGTTTCCTTCCCTGAAGCTTAGCTTTTAACAAAAGGAACTATCTCTGTATGTAAATATTAGTCATGGTATTTTGCCATAACTTGACAGTTTCTATCCAAAGGTATATTATTTGCTAAATTTATATGGCACCTAGCAAATGGATCCCAAACGGTTTGTGGGCCCTCCAGCATTACTCTCTTGTTGGATTTAAACAGCAGTGGAAAATAGTTTTATGTTTTATTTTAAAAAGCATAGGGAGAGGTCTAATCTAGGACAGAGAGGACCTCTCTTGGGAGATATTCAAAAGCACCTACTCTCTTTGTATATAGAATGTAGGTTTGTTTTAAGAGAACTTAAATTTATTAAATGTTTAAGGAACTCGTGAGAGTTTGTAAGTTTAAGTTTATTTACTTCTGGCCTTTGTTATGTAATGGCTTAGTCACGCTTGTCTTCTGCACTAGCTCATATGTACTGGTGAGGATCAAGCGTAGACTATCCACTTCTGTACTCCAGCGTTATCCAAAAAACAACTGGTGCTTCTCAAGTCTTATCTTTCAATGGAAAAAAATTGTCATCTTTGTGTAACTTGGATAGTTAAAATTGTGAGTTGCATTAGATAAAAAGCACAACCATTTCCTATATGTTAATGCAATTCTTTCTTTCATATTGGTGTAAACCTGAAGTTTGTTATATACAGTACATGGGAAGGTCTCCTGCTGATGGGTGTAGTATGTGTAGTGTATGGGATTCTATATGTTCAGGACACCTTGCACTTGAGACTTTATCATGTGGTTTTGTTAAAGGCAGTAAAAAGTTAATTTTCTGCCTTTTTTGTCTTTCAATTTAGAATGAATATGAAATTTTGCATGAAGCATGTTCAATTTGTGATTCAGTCTGAAAATTTAACATACCTCTAAGATGATTTATTCATTCATTTCTCCTTTGTTTACAGAACGGGCACAGTGGTGTTAGGACACAGGCAACTCTTGACAGTAAGTTTACAAAGATTGGTTGTGCACACGACTTTCTGATCTTTCCTTACTACTTGCTGTGCACACAACTGTAGCAGTGACATCTGGTTTAAGGTTTTATGTTGTTCTCACTGGCTAATTTTTGGCTGACCCATTTGAGTTTATTTTGTACTTGCATAGGATATACTGCTTGCTTCTTGACTAAAACTCAAGTATGAAAGCAGCCCTATTAAATCTACAAACCTAAGCAGTCTTGGAATTAGAGAAGCTGCTTTTTTCTTTTGAATTTATCTTCTCAGTTGGGAAGCTGCGAGTAGCATTTAGCTGTAACGAAACAAAGTCACATTCTTTGAATGCACCTCTCACTGGGTATAGTGCTACTTATGCCCTGTTACAAGCCCGTGGGGAATAAGGGTGACTAACATGCTCCCTCTGCCAGGTAGCTTGCTGCCTTGCAGTGGAGTAACATTAACACAGTACTGGCTCCAATACAGGCATTACTGTTATCTTCATCTTGGCTTGTTTCTAATGTGGTATTTTACATGTAGCACCCCTACAGCTCTCTACCTGGAGTTAAAATAATTATAGCATTCACTCTTCTGACCTTTATGTGCTGCTCTGTGGAAGTTTTCATGGGCAGCAGTGTGAATTAACAACTTTCGGAATTCCAACACTTCAATTTTAGGTCTGTCCTCCTCTTAAACATCTCTTCAGGTTGGTCATTAGCGGGGCAGCCTTTTTTTTTTATACTTCTGAGTAGAAAGAAGTTGAATATTCAGACCTGTAAACAGTGTTTTGTTAGTGCCAAGTTCAATTTAAATCATAGAATCATAGAATGGTTAGAGTTGGAAGGGACCTTAAAGATCATCTAGTTCCAAACCCCCTGCCCTGGGCAGGGACACCTACTACTAGACCTGGTTGCTCAAAGTCCCATCCAACCTGGCCTTGAACACTTCCAGGGATGGGACATCCACAACTTCTCTGGGCAACCTGTTCCAGTGTCTCACCACCCTCAGAGTAAAGAATTTCTTCCCAAGATCTAATCTAAATCTACCCTCTTTCAGTTTAAAACCATTATTAAATGAGCAGGAAGAGTGTATATGCCCAAAGAGTTACCACTTGTTATATATAAAAACAACTTTTCAGGTGGAAAACTTTCTTACTCTCATGTACAGAATTAATAAAAAATTTATGAAATTCAGTACAGGACTTGGTTTTTTGCTATGGAAAACAAAGATCTGAAAACTTCTAATATTTTTGTAATTATTCTATAACAGCTTTATTAGTCCCTTTTTCTGTGCCAATTCTCTTTTGAGAACACTTGGTTTTTTCTGTATCTCAAGCACAAACTTGAATCAGTCTTCTTCCATGTATCTGTTCCATGCATCCAAACTATTTTGAAATTCTCTTTTCTTCTTAACATTTGAAAGTACTGACCTTTTCCCTTCTATATGTGCTGATAATATTCTTAGTTGTTCATCTCTCATCTTTGCTGCTGTTGTCCTTTAATATCCAGATCTCGTGCTTCCTAAACCTTCAAAGTATGGCTGGTGTGATATAATTCTGACCATCCTACTTGTCTCCTGGTTTTGTCTTGCATGCTGTGTTCAGGCATCTTGTAAGGAGTCTTAATGAAGATGGTGATTCTGTCCCTTGTATTGAGGACATCTACTTTTACTTCAAGAAGGGAACCCTGCTCTAAATGTATTGAGTTGTAAATGTTATTTACTTATTTTTATATGTATCTTGTCAGGAGGTATCAGGTGATATAGTTGCCTTCTTCATAACTATTTCTGTGTTTGTCACTTGAATTACCTTCTCTGTTGTCAGTTACCCTCATACTTATTGCCAAGGCCAAGACTTCTTGATTTCTGTTTGCATAGCACCCAATCCAGCAACCTGACTTGGGTCATTTAGCAAGGAAACCAAACCAGTAACATGAACAAACTGTGATGCGTAACTTCCAAGCATATATCTGACTTTTGTTTGGTGATCATTCTAAGACTATCTTCACATGCATCGCAAGTTAGTGATGATCCACTGGGTAGTGGTCTCTGGTGTGGTATGGAAGCATGGCCCAGCAGAAGTCAGGGCTCAACTCTAAGTTTTATTGGTGGGTGAGTGCCTCTAATTCTGTGTATTATCTTTAGAGGACAAGAGATAAGTGTAGAAACAGCTGGGCGTTATGTTGGGCAGTAGAGTTGTTCAGTGTCTTATTACAGTATAGTGATCCTTTGGAAAGGCACATCTGTGGTAAACAAGTTCTACTCTGTATAGCCTAAAAAGTAATATTAATGCTAAATGCTTTTTGTTATCTAGGTCAAATAAAGTAAGACAATATTTGACAACTCTTTAGCCATTAAAAGTGCTTAATGCTATGCTCAATTGTGGCCTTTTATTGTAGCTTCTTTTATTCTACTGCATTACACATTTTGACTTGGTTCTCCAAACTGGTAAGTTATATGTGCCCTTGTACTCCAGCAATCCAAGTCTCAAACATCAAAGGCATTGCGTAGGTTTGAATGAAGAAGCAGAGCTGTAGGTAAAAGCAGATTTGTACAGTGCCTTGAAAAGCGCAAATGACTTGTTTGCAGAACCAAATGCAAGGAATTTTAAAATGAGGATTGACTTGTGAGCAAAAGCTAGTAATCCAGATAGTGGGAGGTGAAGTGCGGAAGACTGTAGTTTATTACATGTGTAGCAGTGAAAATTATAAATCTATTGTAGGTGAAAAGCTTAAAGGGAAAAAATGATAGTTCTGTTGCTGTTTGAATTTTCATTAATAGACAGATTGCTGGTTCTTAATGGTCAGGTTTTTGTAAACCAAGGGGAGAATACTGTTGTGTTCCTGGATCCAGGCTGGGATGTCAGGTATGCTGGAATTTGTCTTTGAATGCCTCTCTAACTTGTTGCAGCTACTTCATCAGTTCCAGCACCTAAGACAGAGTCTTCTCCTTTGCTACCTTCTGCTGGTTCTCTGCCTAGCGTGGTACCCACCACTGCTTCGCTTCTGCCTTCAGCATCTCAGCATGCAGCAACGTTGCCCAGCTTGCCTGAGTCCAGTGATTTGACCAGCAGCTCACTTCCTCAGTTAAGCAGGTACAGTAGGAGTTTTGGTAAACTGAAAGGGGTTAAATTTTGGGGAAAGGGCAAACATGAGGGTGATTGTGTATGGGGCTGTCAGACACCAGGGTTTGCTTTTCTTACATTAACTAGAATTAGGAGAGAGATTCAGAAGAGACCAGGATATTTCTGGTTGCAGAGAGGCTCTGGGGTTCCTCTTAATGATAGAGCAGCTGCTGCCCTCAAGTTTTCATGGTATATAAACAGCTTTGTGTTTCAAGGGGCTCTTGCTTCAATCATGCCAGCTAAATTGATTCCCCTACTTTGTCCCCAGTGCCTGCTGTTTAGTGTCATATGTTTGAAATCATTCCTTAACAGTTTACTTCCTGGCTAATTTTGAAATATTGTAGTTTCATTTATGTCTGTATTTCTTAAAATGAAAAAATGGAAATAATTCCACAGGGACAGTGTATGTTTTTTTCTTTTTCTAAGACATTTCCTTAAGACACTTTGAAATATCAGATTGGTGTTCCTGGAAGTGCATTTAGCACAGCTTAGCTCATTTGCACTATCTGTCTGATTTTTTTCAGTGCCTGTTACTTGAGCTTCGTCCTCAGGCAGGTGACATCTGAGACTATACTGGTTGAGTTATATTTTAATACTCACCTTTGTACTGTATTTGTTAATATAAGAAACTAATTTGATGGGCTATCGCAGGGTTTTTTCTGTTTCACAGCTAGGACATGGTTGATTCTCTTTTAATACACTAGTGATTTCTGTTGAATAAAACGGTAAATATTTCAAATAACAAGAATTACTCTGTTCACATTAGAAACATCATCTCCCCACATTTGTTTGTTGAAAAGCTGTGTACATTGGTAGAAATTTTAGTTGGAGGATTGATGCTGTTGGACAGATACCAAGCACCATGAAAAGATGATTCCTGAATTCCAAGCATATCTGACTTGGTTGTGCTGGTGGCTCTTGTCTTCATCTCTACTGTAGTCAGATGGTCAATTAATGCTTATTAGAAGAGCTGGGGAGAGTGGGCGATGGAGTGGTTTAAAACCGTATGTTGGGCTGAACCATTTCTTTCCTTGCTGCCTGAAGTGGTGTCATTGTAATTCCTGCAGATGGGGAATGGTTTTAAACAGTTGAAGTATGAAACTGCCAAGATTTATTCTGGTCCCACACCTTGAAGAGCTGCCAGAAGTGTTTGCCCTTAAATTAGGGCATATAATTTAGCCTGCAGCTTTGTTATGAAAACTGCTGTATTTTCTTGTGGCTATTTCCATAGAGAACACTAAAATTTTTTTTTTTTGGTTAGGATTGCTCTTGCTTCTGATTTCACATGAAGGGCTTTTTGAGCACCAAACCATACATATTTTTTATGGCTTTGTTTTGTTTGCCTTTGTTCAGTGTTCATTTTGTTTATTCCATACTGTACTGTAAGTTATGTTCTTGACCTCAAATGTAAGGTATAACTTTTGTCAGTGTAAATGTTTAAGAACCAATTTCAGTCACTTTTTGGGAGACATTTAAAGATCTTTGGATTACAGATGAATGTCAGTGCTGCTGTTACTGCCAAAAGTTCACAGGCCTGGTCAGCTAGGGAAAAATGATGATGCTAAAGCAGAGTTGCTTCCTAAAACAAAGTTATCTGCAGATGTTTTTCATCAGGGGATTCTTTATTTTCATGTTTTGCAGTGTATGTATAAAACTGAACTGGTAGTTCTGATTCATCTTTTCAAAGAGGAAATTACTTTTGGTGGAGTGGAGTGTAGTGGTATGAACCAGCCTTGATTAAATTGCCAGATTGCATAGTAGTATGTCTAATTTTTGGGCTTTCACAGATGCTCTTCATCTGCTGGGGTTGGTTGTTTTTGTTTGTTTGGGCTTTTTTGACTGTCTTTTGAGAGTGTGTTGGGGCTTTTGGCAGAGTTATGGAGTAAATATCCTGCAGTTCTAATTGGTTGAACTAATGTTATGCAGATTATATGAGAAATACCATAGTGAGTCAAACCAAAACACTGCCTCACCTAATTAATACCTGTGCCCTGTGGCAGGCAGCAGCAGTTGCTCAGGGAAAGAATGAGAAACAAGCCATATGTTGTGTGAACCTTCTGGTTTTGGACTTTACATGTCTTGGAGTCATTGCTACATAATCCCTGAAGCAGCTATTGTTTTTCTAAAAATATAGTAAATTGATAAATACAAATGAATGGTGGTTTAGATGTTTCTTGTTAGTAATAGTTGTTTCTGTACTTTTTTTTTTTTTATTAAACGGTAGTAGGATATTAGTTAAAGGAAAATTTTTTTCTTTAATATTTTTTCTTTATTTTTTTAACTTTTTCTTTAATATCCTACTGTGTGTGTATGTATGTACATATGCCTACAATTTTTATTCTTTAACTAGTATCCTACTACCTACTCTGTGTTTGTATATATATGTGTATGTATGCATACATATATATTAAAAAATGTTATAGGAAAAATTAGTTTTATTAATTCTTTGCAATTTCTTTCTAGCTCCCTTTCCAATCATCAGAGCAGCCTCTCCCCTGCCTCAGTGTTGTCTTCAAGCACATCACATGCAGTAAGTCCTATTTGCATTTCAACAGATGTTTGGCATGTAGTCAGTTTATCTGATGATTAAGACCCTCTCTTAAAGTTCATTGTGTCCCAGTGCACTAAGAACTGAAACAAAAGCCTTATCTCAGGGAAGAAGGGCTGCCAGCCCTCTAGTGGTAAAAAAAGTCTTTACCGCTTGTGATTTGTACTAGATCAGGAATAGCTGAGACTTGCCAGTCACACAACTGTAGAGGAAATTTTCGTGCCAGCAAGGGGGGGGGGGTGTGGAATAAAGAAAAAACTATTGTAACAAATATATTAAAAATAAAAAAAATTTTAAAAAAATCATTAGAAGTGTCTGTCTGAAACTTCTCCAAAATGTGGACTGTTAGCAGTCTCCACTGGAGAGGTAGGTTGGCAAAATGCAGGTGATGAAATGATACATGTCATGACAAATGCCTCATGACAGGTGACTTCAGAGTTTACCATGTGACATTGTTGTCACATGTATATTTAATGCATTTGAGATAACAAGGCAAATGGTATCAAACACAGTGCTCTAGATGAGGTTGCACAGACAAAAGTCAGAGAGACACTGCCTTGTTCTGTGATGGGGTACTTCTGTACAATCCCAGCTGGGGTGTGCAGATAGGTTACTGCTTTTCTTTATGCATGTATTTTCATTTGTAATGCTTCATCCCTACTGAATATGTAACTTAAAAATTCACACTTATCCAAATGTCCTTCTTTTCTGTTGTCAGAGTTGTTTTGGCTTCTGTGTGTTGATGACACTGTTTTGCAAGTGTGATCAGCTTACAGCTAAGGCACTGTATAGTGCTGGATTCAAACCAGGAACTCCTTTATCCTCATATGTTCATGTAATACATCTGATCTGCATTTCAGTTTACCACATTGACTCTGTTGTAGAGGGCTGCAGTTTTAATCTTTTAAATTCCACAAGTGAGTCGGGGAAATCACAATAGCAGTGTCCTGTATTTTGAAAACAAATACTGTCTTTTGGAAGAATATATTTAAGATAACAAGTACTAGCTTAGAGGAGTATGCAAGCAAAAGGCAAGAAATAATGCAATGGAGTGACACTTGAGTTATTGTGGTATAATTTTGTGATGTTATAGCGGTTTGAATTTAACTTTCATGTAATAATTTTCTTTGCATACTTAAAAATCACAACCATGCAATTAGTTGCTTGTTTGGTACATAGATAATGCATATCTTTTTCTTTTGCATGTGCTGCTGTTACTTAAAAGATTGTTGGTTTTGTTTTTTGGTTGTTTGTGGGGTTTTGTTTTTGTTGTGGTTTGTTCCCCCCCCCCAGCATCTTCCAGTGTGGTTTATTTGCTCTGTGATCCTCATTCTTTTTGTCTCCTTTCTAGCACACTAGTGTTGAGAACACAACTTCGCTCCAGCCCTCAACAACCTTTTCAACTTTTTCAACCTCAGCCACTAGCACCACCTCTTCAGTTGTCAGCATGGCAAGCAGTATGAACACTACAAACAGCCTTGGCCTGAGCGTTACCAGCGTGTCTATACCAGCTGCTGCCACACGGGCAGCTTCCTTAGTGTCTTCAGGTTTGCAATATTAACAGATCACGTGGATAGACAGAGGACTTCAGTCAGCAAGGCTGTCAGTTGAGCATCTCACCAGCCGTAACTATGCTAAGAAATCCACACTCTTGACTAGTATTTTCAGCATGCTTGATTTGCTAGCTTATAAAATACAATTGCCTGGTTTTGTATATTTTAAATCTTTGTTAGGGTGTTATGTGGCATTTATATAGCATATTCCATCCCCAAAGAGCTTTATAAATAGACACCAGAGCAGTTCTGACTTTGGAAGTTTTGGGCTAGGAGATTTGCCCAGTTTGTATTCCAGGTTGTGATCAGCTCTTTGCTGTGAGTTCGCATTAGCTTTAATTTCAGTCTTCTCTGTGACTTGAATTCATCTGGCAGTATCAAAATATACTGCAGTGTCTTCATTATCATATGCCACATCCCTACTGCCACATCTACAGAAAGGAAAAAAGTGTCTGAGGTCATTTCACAGCAAATAGCACTTCAGAAAAAGGGTCCACAGAGAGAGAAGGCGGGGAGGCTTCTTGCACTGAAGTGGAAGCAATGCTAAATTCTCTCTTGCTTCTCTAATCAACCTGAACTGCTAAAAGGAAATCCTGTGGAGGGAAGTGAATGATTTAAATATTAAGATCAAACTTACAGAAGAACTATCGTTTCTTATTCCAATACCTTGTAAATTAAGTGTCTGATGACTGGCCAAAGTGCATTTTTTTTTATTTATTTTTTTTTTACTCTTCTGCTTCCTAGCACTGCTTCATGGAGGCAACTGAAACTGTTTCAGTCATCTTCTCTTTGCTATTCCCAGCTGCAATAAGTCACCCACAAAAAGTATGCTGGCAACATTTCATGTTTTCCAGTCTGTTGCTGGTGATAAGGGGGAATGTGTTGATAGAGCAGAAAATGAATGAGAACAATGCCTGAATTTTGCCTTCAGGAGAGGACTGAGGAAAGGAGAAGTTTCTGTAATTCTTGTAATCCTTTTGGACAAAGTAAATGACAAAATCAGACTGTTCTCTGATGGGACTGTTTTCTGTCTTAAGTAGCCTGTGCTTCCCCTTCCTTGAGGCATGGTTAAACTCTTCAGGCTATTTGGAGCATTTTCATCAACCAGCACACAAAATTCTTCTGTGTAGTTTTCCTCCTTACCAGGACAGACAGTGCAGCCACCAGGGCTTGTGAGCTATCTTGTCTCAATGCTGAAGCCTTTTCTTTTCTAAAGGCTTGTTAAAGTGTCTGTATTTTGATTCTACAGGCAAAGCTCCCCCAAACCTGCCCCAAGGTGTACCACCCTTGTTGCATAACCAGTATATTGTGGGACCTGGAGGACTTCTGCCTGCCTACCCAGTAAGCAATTTAATTGTTCCTGTCCTTGATTGCTTAACCCTTGGTGCAAGTGGGCCCTCCAGACCTGCTGCTGTCTATGCCCAAGGCATTTCTGTTGGTACGTGTTGCACCTGGAATTCTTGTTCCAAATGCTGAAGAATTTCTGAAATGTATACAGTATACAGTATACAGTATACAGTGAGGGTTTACTGTTGATAGTAAACTGCAGAACTGTTGGTACAGACCTGATTTGGCTGCTGTTGAAGCTAAATGTGTGTGTTGCTATGCTTTTCAGTGGTATCAGGTCTTAGGCCCTTTGAGTAAAATTAGTTTGTGTTACTGGAATAGTTTTACTATAATAATGGTTGAAATGTGCCATGTGTCCTGTCTATCATACTTTGAAAGGATTGCACATAGCTTTTTGATGTCTGACCAGGATCAATATATTTTTGGTTAACTGTTTTTTGAATCAGAAACTTTATTCTAATCATTTTTCTGTATCACGCTGAATGCAAGGGGATACCATAGGTTGCTTTGTGGTATAGTCATTAAATCTTAAATCCTGCTATTCTCAGAAGTAATGATTGAAGCAAAGGCGGCGGCTGCTCTTACTCCCAAATCTGAATGCCCTGTAGGATTTTTCACAAGTTGATGAATGATGCATCTGTGAAAACAGTATTGAAGATGGGACAGTCATACTCTCCTCAGAGGACTGCTGTCACCAAGAAACAGCATCAGTGACAAGCCATTTTAAGCTTAGCTCTACTAGCCTTAAAATGCTACAGTGCACCATGATGGCACAATGCCGATGTATAGATGTACACCTTTAAAATAGAATGGCTTTAAAATCTGTTTAAAGCCCCAAATTGGTCAGCATCAGAGAAAAGTGTTATAATGATGTTTTATTTTTATCTGTCTTTAAGCAGATTTATGGTTATGATGATCTCCAGATGCTTCAATCCAGGCTGCCAATGGTAAGTAAATGGCTTGGTTTATTTAATTTTAAACAAGTTCTCTTCAGCGTTGATCATTTGTGCAACACAATTTAGTTCATTTGATGGTGATTAAGAACTTATCCTTATGTTCTATATTGTGTTTTTTTTAAATATCCACAAACAGTTTCACTAGTAAAGTGATATAGAGCAACTGTTGCATCATGCATTCATCCATCTGCAAATTCCGTAAATAGAAGCAAGTGTGCTCTGTACTTTTGAGTGGAGAAACTTTTAATTATTGTAGCAACAGTATGACATCTTGTCAAATCTATTTGAAATCTGAGCGTGAATATTTTCTTTTATCAAGAGGTAGGGTTGAACATCAAGTGCACAAATTGGCAGCCAGTATGTGCATCTGACAGATTTTGGAGGCACTCATAGGTGGAGATCTTTGCGTGTGCATCATGGCAACAAATGCAGGTGAGCTGCAGGAGGGGGAGTATACAAAGTTTTCTTCCTTACCTGGATCCAGAATGTAAATGGTGTGCGAGAGAAGCTGAGAGTTAGATTCACAAAGAGCCTCAGCCTAGATTGCGGAAAGGTAAAGAATTTTGTTTTCAGAAAACTAGGATAAGGAACTTGGAGAGAAAGTTTGGTAGTATGTAACTGAGAAAAGTCACAGGATTAAGTGATGCAGTGTATCTGTAGAGGCAGAAATGGAGCAATGAATAGTGATCTGGAAAAGAAGTATCACTGGATGAATGCCATAGTTAAAGGTCCGAGTCAGTACCAGGTCTTCCATGTGGAATCTGGGGACAGCCAGAGTCAGATAGTCAAAGGTGTCCCAGACAAAAACCCTGTCCAGCTGCACATCCTGAATTAAAAAAAAAAAAAAAAAAAGTTGAGCATGTTAATGAAGGCATGATCCTTGGAAGAATTGTCGACTGAATGAATGGGATTATTTTTAGAGCACCAAAATGACAAAATATTTGCAGTTCTGGGGCCAGGAGAGACATGGTTACATTGGTAGGAAACAAAATCTTTTCTAGGAGTGCTGTTCAGCTTTTATCAGCCTGCACTTCCCATCTGCTCACCCAATTTTTTGTTGCTCTCTGGGCAGGAGTGCTTTTTCCATGTAGCTGTACCACAGGGCTATGCAGGGGCTGGAGCAGAGCATGCCTCTTGGTGGGGAGGTTTGGTTCTGAGGGGCCAGGAGCTGAGAATTACTGATGTTATTTACATGTAGTGACAGCAAATGGAGAGAAAAAGTGAATGGGTAATACTTAATCTAAAATAAATACAGTAAAGCACATGGAGAAAAAAAAAATTATTAACCTGACCATTTAGTCCAAGAGTAAGGCTGGACAAGAGAAAATGTAAGGATTCATACCTTGTCTATGTTACCCTGGAATAGTTTGTGCTGTAAGGTGTTTTCAAGCAGCAAGAGAGAGTTGTCGTGAAAAATGCCTGAAATGGTAAGAGTAGCTGAACTCAGCCTAATCAAAGTGATCTCTGCTGTGCCTCTCCTTCATCAGCTGGTCTAAACCAGGATGGAAGGTGGAAAATGTTGAGGAGATAAGGACCGAAGAGATGATTCTGATGATGATGGCTAAACCCTGACAGAGGTTTTCCAGAGGTTGAGGAAAGGGCATCCTTGAGGAGGTGCTGAAGAGAAGAGCGGGTATGGGATCTGCAGAGCCCTGTTTGGAGCAGGGCTTGGAGTAGGTGTTGAGTGGAGGTCGTTTCCCCCCACCCCAAAGGCTCGTTCCTGTGCTTCTGAGACAAGAGGCACTGGCAAGCTTTTTGCAACAGGTCTTTATTTTCTGTTGAATAAATAGGTGAATGAATAGATAAAAACCATTTTCAAAATAAATAGAATAAGTTATATATATAACGACAGTTATAGAAATAGACGAGTAGTCAGTGGAGACTCAGGGTCCATGGCTGTTCTTGCAGCAGCTCTTGCCATCGGTCAGGGGAGGTGGGAGGACAGAGGTGGGGATGGGGCGGTGGTCCAGAAGTGGTGGTGGTGGTGGTGATGTGGGTGGGGCCATGTGGGTTGGTCGGGGTCATTGGGCTAATTGTGCATGGCGTGGGTGAGGTTGTGGAGCCATTGGAAGCAGATGCGAGCTTTGAGGCAGATGTGGTCCCAGGCGCAAGGTGGGTGCGGAGGAAGTCCTGGGTGCGCCCAAAGTATTTGTTGATGCTGAGCAGCAGGCTGCGGGGCCCTTGGCCTTTGAAGAGCATGCCGTTGGCTGGCAGGCATTGCTCAATCTGCTGGATGTGGTGCTGGAGCTGGTTGAGGAGGTGGTGCCATGCCTGGGCGTCCCAGTGATGGGAGGTGCTTGGGCTGCTGAGGGTGGTGAAGAAGTGCTGGAGGATGCAGAGGGAGGACAAGGGAGGACAAGTGGCGGTGGCTTGCTGTGGGTGGTTGGTGTGGAGGAGGGTGTTAGGGAAGGCTGTGTGCTGGTGGTGGCAGGGCTGTGATGGGCTCAGAGCCGTGGCCTGGAGGAGCTGGAGGATGTCCCAGGGGAAGGTAAGGTGGTGTCGTGGGGATGCAGGTGGTGGCAGGCAAGGGTGGTGATGAGAGCTGGCAGGAGGAGCAGGAGCGCCGGGGTGCCGTGCCGCAGACGTTGCTGTGGGATTGCAGGCGTTGCTGTGGGATTGCAGGCACAGCCATGGTGGGTCTGTGGGTGCCATGTGGGTGGTGCTGGGCAGGAGTCTGGTCAGGCTTGGTGGTGGTGTGGGTGGGCGCTGTGCTTGGGGTGCTGCTGGGTGGATGGCTTTATGTGGTGCTGCAGCTTTCATTTCGTCATCATCATCTAGACAGAATTTCCGTTTCCTTTTTCAGTTTTGCTTTCTTTTTGCTTTCTCCTGAGGGCTTTATTGTGCTTGTCAAAGTGTGAGCAGGAGGTGGCCATAGGGACGGAGAGCTGATTCTTTCCCATGGCTGCTGTCAGGGTGTGGGGGGAGCCCAGCTGCTGTGCTGTTATGGTTCAGTGGGGGATGTGGAAGTGAGGTGGCAGAGGCGTTTGAGGCAGCTGTGCTGGGGATGCGTTTCAGGGTTTCCTTTTCGTCTCTTCTGTGAGTGTTCTTGCTTGGTTTTTATTTTCAAGTTTCTCTGCCTACCAACATCTATTTTTCTTATTTCATGCTCTGATATTTTTTTGTATATATGAGTTAATGCATGTTTTCCTTTATTTCTTACTGACAAATATTTTTAGTTTGTCAGGTTTGTTTGTTTGTTTTTGTTTTTCTCCCCTTTCTCTGTAGCATCTGTGGCTTTGCTGGTGGAAGACGTTTTCCTCTCTGCAAATATCTTGCAGAATGTTTTTGGGGTTGTCTGTCACTCCCCCCGCCCCCTGAGTTATGTCCTCAGTGTGTTGATATTTATAAATAAATGCATAAATGTCACAACTATTCATGCAATGATTGTGATTTCTAGATTTTGGGGTGGTTTATTGTGTTTTGAATTTGTTGTAGAAATTAGGCAACATTAGGTGTATGGGAGGCAGGAGCTGGTGGGAATATTTGTCTTTGACATGCTGGTCCGTTTACATCTAGAAAGTGAAAGTGGACAGAGTCCCAAGTGCAATTCATCACTGCTTCCTGGGAAGCTTCCAGCAGCGAAAGGTACTGGTGGCTGCTGATACAGCAAGAATGGGGGGTTTCCCCTGAGGGTTGGGGGGGGTGGGGGGTGTGTTCTCTTTTAATTTAACTCAGTTTCTTAATGTGTATGTTGATGCTGTAAATTCTCAGTGTTGTTTTTTTGTTTGTTTTTCTTTTTATTATTTATATTTTTGTGTGTATTACATTGGAATGTGCTACCTTATCTGTTAGTCTGTTGCAGGCTGCTTGCGTAGTAGAGATCTTACAAATGTCATAGTTGGTGTGTGTGTTGTGGTTTAACCCCAGCCAGCAACTAGAACCATGCAGCCAATTGCTGATCCTCCCCCCCCCCCTTTTCCCTCCCAAGAAGGGTGGGGGGGAAGAGGGGGGGAAAAAGGGAGGGGAAAGGGAGGAAAAAACCCCTTGTGGGTTGAGATAGAAACAGTTTAATAGAAACAATAACAGAAAAGGAAAAA
>VFFE01008536.1:2864831-2882802 GCA_008921705.1 Burhinus oedicnemus | reverse complement strand
CGGAAGGAGGATCCAAGCAATTATAGGCCTGTCAGCCTGACCTCAGTGCCAGGAAAGATCATGGAGCGGTTCATCCTGAGTGCACTCACGCGGCATGTGAAGGACAACCAGGGGATCAGGCCCAGCCAGCATGGGTTCATGAAAGGCAGGTCCTGTTTGACCAACCTGATCTCCTGTTATGACCAGGTGACCTGCCTGGTGGATGAAGGAAAGGCTGTGGATGTTGTCTACTTGGACTTTAGTAAAGCCTTCGACACAGTCTCCCACAGCATTCTGCTAGAGAAGCTGGCAGCCCGTGGCTTAGACAGGTGTACTCGTCGCTGGATTAAAAACTGGCTGGATGATCGAGTCCAGAGAGTTGTGGTGAATGGTGTTAAATCCAGCTGGCGGCAGGGCTCAAGCGGTGTTCCTCAGGGCTCAGTTTTGGGGCCAGCCTTGTTTAATAACTTTATTGATGGTCTGGATGAGGGGATTGAGTGCACCCTCAGTAAGTTTGCAGATGACACCAAATTAAGCGGCAGTGTTGATCTGCTTGAGGGTAGGAAGGCTCTGCAGAGAGATCTGGACAGGCTGGATCGATGAGCTGAAGCCAACTGCATGAGGTTTAACAAGGCCAAGTGCCAGGTCCTGCACTTGGGTCACAACAACCCCAGGCAACGCTACAGGCTTGGGGAGGAGTGGCTGGAAAGCTGCCTGGCAGAAAAGGACCTGGGGGTCCTGGTGGACAGTTGGCTGAACATGAGCCAGCAGTGTGCCCAGGTAGCCAAGAAGGCCAATGGCATCTTGGCCTGTATCAAGAACAGTGTGGCCAGCAGGAGTAGGGAAGTGATCGTGCCCCTGTACTCAGCGCTGGTGAGGCCGCAGCTTGAGTACTGTGTTCAGTTTTGGGCGCCACAGTATAGGAGGGACATTGAGGTGCTGGAGTGTGTCCAGAGAAGGGCAACAAAGCTGGTGAGGGGTCTGAAGAACCTGTCTTATGAGGAGCGGCTGAGGGAACTGGGGTTGTTTAGCCTGGAGAAGAGAAGGCTGAGGGGAGACCTTATTGCTCTCTACAACTACCTGAAAGGAGGTTGTAGTGAGATGGGCGCTGATCTCTTCTCCCAAGTAACTAGCGATAGGACAAGAGGAAACGGGTTCAAGTTGCGCCAGGGGAGGTTTAGGCTGGACATTAGGAAAAAATTTTTCCCTGAAAGAGTTATCAAACATTGGAACAGGCTGCCCAGGGTGGTTGCGTCACCATCCCTAGATGTGTTTAAAAGTCATGTAGATGTGGTGCTTAGAGACATGATTTAGTGGCAGACCTGGTAGAGTAGGGTTGGACTAGATGATCTTAAAGGTCTTTTCCAACCTAAACGATTCTATGATTCTATGAAAAGGTTGGACCAGATGATCTTTCAGGGTCCCTTCCAACCTTGCCTGTTCTATGATTCTATGAAAGCTCACTTTTCCTCCCTGGCCTTTCTGAAGTAGGATTCTCAGGAATCTGTCTTATAATTTCCTTTATCTTATGTTCTCTACAGAACAAAGAAAAAGTAAGCAGGGAAAGAATAAGACTTTATAAAGAAGTCAAGCATCAAAATTCATAGTTTGTCCTTGCTTTGCAGAAGGTGTCATCATTACACCATACAGTCATTGATCTGTGTTTGCAACACAGCTTTGGTGATGTAAATTATTTGTTTTATTTCTGAGTAAGCAAATCCTAGATTCTTTATAATCCTTTGTCGTGGTTTGGGCTTTTTGCTTGAATGACAACTGTTAAGAATTTTTTTCTTGAGAAGGACTGCAAGTATGATCATATCAATTATATTTTTATCATGTCTTTTTTTTCCTTTGACCTCTGAGATTAGGATAGTCCTTTGCAACAGGATATTCTACAGATTCTTCATCCCTTGGCAACTTTCCGAGTCTCAGAAAATAAGCAATGCACAACATATTTTAGAAATCTCTGTTGGTTTTTAATTTGTGAGTGCAATGAACTTTTGGATCACTATGGGCAAATCAGTAATCTTGTGAAGTTAAACTAGATGTATAGCAGGATTTCTTATTTCCACAAAAGACTGAATCATATGTGATCAGAATCAGAGTGTTCAGGGGTAATGAGCAGAGAACCAAGCTTATTGCATCTAAACTGCAAATTAATCTCAGGAATAGACTGGTATCAATAGCATTGCTACTGGCTATTTAATTGATAAACATTACAATACATCATCAACAAATAGGTAGGTTAAATAATATTTAACAGGGAATTTTTTTTTTCCCAGAAGAATGCCTGGATAACTTCTACACAACACTGGATGATACTTCTGACCTGACATTAATTACTTCATAAATTAGTGCTGGAGAAGTTTTTTGATGGGAAGGACAAGAAAGATGATCCACCTAACTATAGACTGGTTAATCTGACATCAGTCCTTAATGAAACAGTATAAAAGCTCACACACAATTCAGTCAAAGAAGAACTAAAGAATAGAAATATAGTTGTTAAACAATTTCATTCTGGAGACTAGCTTGATAAAAGCAATTGCTTTTATACAGTACGCTTGAGTTTTCTGTAATTTGTTTAACTTATCACTGAGTATTCTGATTTTTTAAATGTGTAATTTAAATATTAAAATATTACAAACTTAAATGACATAAAAATAATCCAATAATTCTTAAAAAAAAAGAATTTATATATATGTGTATACACACACTCCTTCCTCACCATCCTCTCCCACAGTCAGAGACAAGACACTGAGCTAGACACACCTTTGGTCTAGGAAGCCTCAACCATCCTTATTCAAACAAGTTAACTCCACACATTTCAATGTTAGTCCCCAAAGTATTCACCATTTTCATCCATGTGTTGAAATAAGATCTCTAGAAAGAAAAAGTTAAGATGAAATGAAAACTAGAGGAACGGTTTTAACCCTGAGTTAAGTAGAAGACAGATAGCTTAGTTTATATGACTTTATCTGAGTTTATCCGAGTTTATCCAGATCAAAACAGAATATTAATGTAGGATTAAAGAATGTGAAAAATATCTATGCAACGGCAGATACTTTCCTGAAAAAGCAACAACTCTGAAAAGGATTTGGGGATTTCATCAGAGGACCAATAGCTCAGTATTAGCTGTTCAAGAGCATGACACAATTAAGGTCATTTAGATGCTCAGATGAACAAAACAGAAAAGCTGAAGGTACCTGTCATGGTTTGGCCTCAGCCGGCAACAAAGAACCACGCAGCTGCTCACTCAACCCCCACGGCAGTGGGGGAAAATCGGAAGAAAAAGGCAAAACTCATGGGTTGAGATAAAGGCAGTTTAACACAACAGCCAAGGAAAGAGGAAAACAACAACAACAACACTGATGGAGGGATGCACACACAGGGTTACTGTACCAGTGCTCACCAACCCGACCAGGGAAGCGTCACATGGTATGGAATACCTGTGTCCCGTGCCAGAAAATTAACCCTATCCCTGCCGGAACCAGGACAGTACCCAACTGTTTTTAACTTTGTGAGGAGTTCAATGGTATCAGAATGTGGCATATTTTATAAAGAAAGCTAAAGTTGAAAAAGGTACAGACAAAATAATCTGGGGGGTGGAGAGAGAGTGGGCTGGTCAGCTGTTTCGAGCTGGTATAAAAGTTATTCCCAAATAGTTATTAGGAACAGACAGCATTAGAAAGGTAAAAGTAGACTATGCTTACAAAGATATGTCTTTGATGTAGATGTGTCTACACCACATTTTGAGATAAAGGACCTCTGGCGTCAAGACAGAAGGGAGCCCATTGTGCTGTGTATAATCTCATATAAAGATGACTTACCGTAACATTTTCTGGATGGTTCAAAGATGTTCCTCTTTCTCACTTCAGTCCTTCAGTCATCCCTTTCCTTACCTTTTGTCTTGGTTTAACCCCAGCCTGCAACAGAGCACCACACAGCCGCTCGCTCACTCCTCCCCAGTGGGATGGAGGAGAGAATCGGAAGGGTAGAAGTGAGAAAACTCATGGGTTGAGATAAGAACAATTAAATAATTGAAATAATAAAATAAAATAAAATAAAATAAAATAAAATAAAATAAAATAAAATAAAATAAAATAAAAATAACAGCAATAATAATGTAATGAAAAGGAAAATAACAAAAAGAGAGAGAAATAAAACCCAAGAAAGACAAGTGATGCAAATGAAAAACAATTGCTCACCACCAACCGACCAATGCCCAGCCTGTCCCGGAGCAGTGGACCCCCCCAGCCAGCTTTCCCACTAGTTTATATGTTGAGCATAATGTCATATGGTATGGAATATCCCTTTGGCCAGTTTGGGTCAGCTGTCCTGGCGATGTCCCCTCCCAACTTCTTGTGCACCCCAGCCTCCTTGCTGGCAGGGCGGTATGAGAAGCTGAAAAGTCCTTGACTTAGTGTAAGCAACGCTCAGCAACAACTAAAACCTTAGTGTGTTATCAACATTTTTCTCATCCTAAATCCAAAACACAGCACTATGCCAGCTACTAGGAAGAAAAATAACTCTATCCCAGCCAAAACCAGGACACCTCTCATCTACTATTACTTAAATTCAAGTTTCTGAATATTATAAGAGGATATATAAAACATTTCCTAAATTATACAACAAAATACAATGTATATGATTTATTATTATAACTTGAATAAGCAAAATTTTATTCTGATTTTTTTTCAGAGTATCCAAAGGAAGCTCTGTCATCACACTCCCGAAACTACCTAAGGGTGTTCTGTCCCATGCAAAGGCAGCAGGCAATGACTTGGTTAAAAAGTGTCACATTTTTCAAATATAGAAAGACAGAACTTAAAGTAATTTTAAAAGTCATTCCCTATTATCTTTAGATTCTGGCTTCTAGTATAAAACTACTAATTGTTTGGTAGCATAGTCAGTTATGATGTACTGATTTTGGAAGTGTTGGATCTACAGCTGTTTCACTATATCCAACTGCTGCATAAAGTTTAGCTTTGTCTTCAAGTGTCATCAGCACTTCGAAACCTGTCATTTTACAAGAAGTTAATTAAACTCAATATACACATCTGAAAAATGGAAATACTATTATATGCCTTTCAACAGATAGTAGCTCTATCACTTATAGTAGATACTGTTTAAATTTTCTTAATTAGTGAAAGCCAAAAAAAAGTTTAAAAACAAAGTCTTAAGTCTTTTAAAAAAGGTTTAAAGTCTTTTAAATTCTTTTAGAGAATGTAGTCTTTTCAGTCTTTTAATAAGGTTTAAAACAGTCTTAAGTCTTCATAATTATGCTTTAAAATGTAGCTATGTTTTTATTCTGACTGATTTTATTTCCTAGGTTGTTAACAATAAAACCAATCTTTTGTGATTTACCTTCTGTATTCCAGAAATTTTACTAGGTGCCCTGCAGTCGAGTAAATCATGCTATAATACACTGCATAAAATAGCCAAATTATAAAATTAACGGAAGTAAATTTGTTTACTTTCTTCAAATCTGCATACTCAGTTGTACTGGTTTTGGCTGGGATAGAGTTAATTTTCTTCATAGTGGAATGTATGGTGCTATGTTTTGGATTTATGATGAAAACAGGATTGATAACACAGGGATGTTTTAGTTATTGCTGAACACTGTTTACACAGCATCAAGGCCTTTTCTGCTTCTCACACCACCCCACCAGCAAGTAGGCAGGGGGTGCACAAGAAGCTGGGAGGGGACACAGCCAGGACAGCTTAGCAATAAAAGCTGCAGGGAAGAAGGAGGGGGGGGGGGATGTTCAGAGTTACAGCATTTGTCTTCCCAAGTAACTGTTATGCATGATGAAGCCCTGCTTTCCTATAAATGGCTAAACACCTGCCTGCCTATGGGAAGTAGTGACTGACTTCCTTATTTTGCTTTCCTTGCATGTGCAACTTTTGCTTTACCTATTAAACTGTCCTTATCTCAATCCACGAGTTTTCTCACATTTACCCTTCTGATCCTCTTCCCCATCCCTCTGAGAGGGAGTGAGCAAGGAGCTGTGTGGGGTGCAGCTGCCTACTGGGGGTTAAACCACAACATCAGTGGTTAACATGCAGGCAAATGTTAAAACTGGAGAAGGAGAAAGTAAAACCAAAGACAGTTCAGAAAAAACTTTGGAAAGATTTATAAGCAAGATACTTTGGTAACATGCAGTTAACAGCTTCAACAAAAAAATAAAGGTTAAGAGAAAATATAAACTTTAGACTAATAGCCTAAATATTACAAAAAACCCTAACTTTCACTGTTATAGACCTATTACTCTAATATGCAATTTTAATAATAGGAAAAAATGACAATAAACTAACTTGATCATTTTACTACATGTTTCTGTTTATCATTTTTTCACCTGACCAGTCCCATATCCAACTAAACCAGGAACCAGAATTTTCATCATCTTGTTTTACTCCTGGTCTGTAAATTTTTAAATCAGTCTTAGTTGCTCAAAATTAAAAAATACACACGACTCATGCAGCATCTAATGTTATGATGGAAAGCAGGACTTGCCACAAAAACATAAAAGCTTCCAGACTGATATTATTGATTCACCTCGGTACAGATGATGCAGAATGTCAACTAAAGAACACAAGGTCTCAAAAAAATTTGAAAAAAATCCTCCAAAATTTTCTTTGTAAAGGATACAAAGTCATCAAGGGGCTGTAAGGCAGCAAATGGCCCAAGGAGAGAATGGACAGTCTCAAAAAAGTGATGGTAAACCTCTGAAATTAGAGGTTTCTATGAAACCAAGGAGTAGGTGCTGAAGGACAACTACCAAAGAGAAAAAGTGGTTCTTAAGACCATCATTCTTGCTGTTGCGCGAAATAGGAACCAGGTTCACAGATCTGCTTTCAAGAAGACACAGACATAGTTTAAGCACGATTATTCAACTGCATTTATTGATTATACTTTGGCAAGGTGAAGCCCTGGGATCTTGCAGGAAGAAGCAGGTGATTACCAAGCACAGCAGAGCATCTGTCCATGGTCGAGGCTTCAGTGAGGGATCAATCTCAAAGGGGTTTTTTTGGGGGGCGTCATGCGTACAACTATGATATGTGATATAGCTATGTGGCTGGCTGTAGTCAACAAGATATGTATCCACTTTAGCAGGTAACCTGGCCTTATAAGCATGAGCTTGCTACTTGTCTGGCCATGGTTCAAGAACACTGAGGAATCTTACTTCGAGGATGTTCCAGAGTTCAGCTAAAGTTCAATAGGTGCTAAGCAACAGGGTGAATCAGTCAACACACTCCTGTCCCCTCACCAATCTTCTGAATACTTTATTCCCCTTACACTTGCTATGTCTGAGGCTGCAGCTGGTACCACAGCCCAAGGTAAGAAAGGCTACAGAGAGAATGAAGGGGAACTGTACTTCTGCAAGTATAAGGAAAACATTAGTGCAATATGATGTCAAAGATCTGGGAACTCCTAGTTCGTAATAACAAGTACAATTTAGGACAGGTCAGACTGAAGCTTTATTAACTATGATCATAGTGAGAGACCATTCAGACAGCATCTCCCCCTCTGCTCCCCTGTTCTCTGCCAAGTGATTGCAGAGACCCAACCTATATACTGTTTCAGAAAAAAAAAAAAATGAAAGCGGAGAGGAAAACAATCATTTCGATGCTAATAAAGCCAGATATCCAGCCCTGGGAGGGATGGACTCCTTAAGTAGCTTGCTAACTGCCACAATTCTAAGAAGGAATGAAACAGTAAATAATGTGACAATATGGAGAGATGGCTCTTGGTGTAGCCTATAAGGGTGGCACACCCAGTATTATCTTAGCTCAGAAGTGGGGAGATGGAAACAATCTATGGAAGGATCACACAACAAGGAAAACTGTTTTGACTAAGAAGGGGTGAATCAACAATGTCACCCTGTATTCCAAGTCAGGTGAACATCTATAATATCTTCTATAGAATGAAGGCATAAGCAAAAAAAAAGGAGTGAGAATATGTGAGAACACCTATGTAGACACCAAGGTCAGTGAAGAAGGAGGGAGAGGAGGTGTTACAGGTGCCAGAGCAGAGATTCCCCTGCAGCCCATGGTGAAGACCATAGTGAGGCAGGCTGCCCCCCTGCAGCCCATGGAGGTTAACGGTGGAGCAGATATCCACCTGCAGCCTGTGGAGGACCCCACGGTGAAGCAGCTGAATGTGCCCAAAGGAGGCTGTGATCCCTTGGGAAGCCTGCACTGGAGCAGGCTCCTGGTGGTACCTGTGGACCCATGGAGAGAGGACCACACGATGGAGCAGGTTTGCTGGCAGGACTTGTGATCCCGTGAGGGACCCAAGCTGGAGCAGTCTGCTCCTGAAGGACTGCACCCCATGGAAAGGAGCAGTTCGTGAAAAACTGTAGCCCGTGGGAAGGACTCACATTGAAGAAGGTCATAGACAACTGTCTCCTGTGGGATGGACCCCACAGTGGAGCAGGGGAAGAGTGTGAGGACACCTCCTGCTGAAAAAGAGGAGCAGCAGAAACATCGCAATCCCCATTCCCAATCCCCCGCGCCGCTGGGAGGAGGAGGTAGAGAAAGGCGGGCCCTTGAGAGGTGGGCCCGTGTGAACCTCATGAAGTTCAACAAGGCCAAGTGCGAGGTCCTGCACGTGGGTTGGGGCAATCCCATGCACAAATACAGGCTGGGTGGAGAATGGATCGAGAGCAGCCCTGAGGAGTATTGGGGGTGTTGGTGGATGAGAAGCTCAACATGAGCCAGCAAAGTGCACTTGCAGCCCAGAAAGCCAACAGCATCCTGGGCTGCATCAAAAGAAACGTAGCCAGCAGGTTGAGGGAGGTGATTCTGCCTCTCTACTCTGCTCTGGTGAGACCCCCACCTGCAGTATTGCATCCAGCTCTGGAGTCCTCAGCACAGGAAAGACATGGACCTGTTGGAGCAGGTTCAGAGGACGGCCATGAAGATGATCAGAGGGCTGGAGCACCTCTTCTATGAAGACAGGCTGAGAGAGTTGGGTTTGCTCAGCCTGGCAAAGAGAAGGCTCTGGGGAGACCTTATAGCAGCCTTCCAGTATCTGAAGGGCACCTACTGGAAGGGCCTACTACAAGGGCATGTAGTGATAGGATGAGGGGTAATAGATTCAAACTGGAAGAGGGTAGATTTAGAATAGATATTAGGAAGAAATTTTTCACTATGGGGGTGGTGAGGCACTGGAACAGGGAAGTTGTGGAGGCTCCCTCCCTGGAAGTGTTCAAGGCCAGGCTGGATGAGGCTTTGAGCAACCAGGTCTAGTGGAAGGTGACCTTGCCCATGGCAGGGGGGGTTGGAAGTAGATGATCTTTAAGGTCCCTTCCAACCTAAACCATTCTATGATTCTATGAAAATTGGGAATAAAGTTAAGCCCAGGAAGAAGGGAGGGGTGGGGGGAAGGTGTTTTTAAGATTTGGTTTTATTTCTCATTACCCTACTCTGATTTGATTGGCAATAAATGAAAGTAATTTCCCCAAGTCGAGTCCATTTTTCTCCTGACGGTAATTCATGAGTGATCTCTCCCTGCCCTTATCTTGACCCACGAGCCTTTCATTATATTTTTCTTTCCTCTGTCCAGTTGAGGAGGGGGAATGACAGAACAGCTTGGTGGCAACTGGCATCGAGCCAGGGTCAACCCACCGCACAGACCAATACAGAGCTGTGCTGCCTTGGTTTATATCATCACTTTCCCATCAATTAAGTAATCCAGCAAGAAACTGTGATATTACAGCACTGAATCACTCTCAAGAGGATTTATTGTGCACTAAGAAATTGATTTGAATGGGATTAGAAAACTGTGTAAGAGAGTACTAATAGTAATGATAGATAAGGGAAAACAGAAAAAAAAGGAGAGAGAAATGATGAAATATTACTACGGATGAGAATTCATTACTCGTAGTCAAGAAACCAGTCCATATGCTCTCATGCTTCACTGATTTGCATTCATTTCCTGATTTTTTTTTTCTGCTAGAGGCAATATGCTTTCAAAATCAAGGTCTAATTTTTATTTTTATTTTTTCTTTTATATAATTATTGTGAAGAGGTGCTCATCTTTAGAAACAAATATCATGGGACTAGTGTAGCAGTGCCAACGGTTGAATAATAGATGTTCTTCTGTCAAAGGCAGGTAAAGAGGAAGACCACAGCAGCTAGAAAGAGATGAAAACAATCATGCAAGGAGTTTTCAGCTTTATGAACTGAGGAGTCTTGACACTACTTGACATTCATTCTTAATTAACAAGCTCAGGTTTCTCCTGATGATTGAAGAGCACTACAAAACACCTCAAGTAAATAAATAGATTTTGTGTAGTCATCATGGAGGAGGGGGAAAAAGAACAGGAATGAGAGAGCTTGTAGGTCAAGATAAAGACAGGGACATTACTGTTACAGGCAAAACAGACTCAACTTGGGGAGATTACAGATTTCATCATATAGAAGCATCACAGCTGTTTTATTTAGAAGGTAGTGGAGTGGATTTCTGAACATGCTGCTGCAACAGAAAACAAAATATTGTTATAGGTTCAACTGTTGCTTTTTTTTTTTTCCTTCATTTCTTTCCCTCATTGTATGACCGTGGGACTGAGTGTACTGGGCAGATGCAGTAGCACACTAAAGGAATTAATATTGAGGGACAATTTTTAAAATTTTAACTGGTAGCTGGAATATCAGCAGCTACTAGATAAGCAAATCAAACGTTAGGAATTAATAGGAAAGGAGTAAAGGACAATGTCATTATGTCACTGAATAAACATCAGTATGTGACCGTATAAATCCATGGCTCACCAGCATCTTGAACAGACAAAGCAAATGCCTGCATTACAAAGATATTGATTTGCTCTGAAGGTATGGCTCAGTAATACAAAATTCTAGTCAACATTTGCTGCCATCTTCTGTTTTTTAAAAGACCCACAAATATATTTAAAAACATCTTCTCGTGAAGCCAGACTATTTATTTGGGATAGGTACAAAATGAAACACCAGTTTATTTTAAAAATCTGCTATTCAGTTTCATAGCAATGTTCGTATCTCACAAGTGTAAGCATGTAAAGTGTACATAAAGGAGTTTTGACAAAGAAAAGGAGTTTGGACAAAATACGTACAATGGAATTATTTTTTATAGATACTAAAACTAAAATATTTCAATTTTTTTCTGAGACTTCCTGAAAATTTTCAGTGTAAGTTACTAGAGACATAGGTTATATATGTTCTCTACGATGGACCGACTGCATCAGTGGACAATGGAAGAGCTATGGATGTTATCTACCTGGACTTCTGTAAGGCCTTTGATACGGTCGCCCACAACATTCATGCTGCTAAATTGAAGACAAATGGGTTTGATGGATGGACGGATAAGGAATTGGCTGGATGTCCAAAGAGTTACAGTCAATGGCTCAATGTCCAAGTGGAAAGCAGTAACAAGTGGTGCCCCTCAGGGGTCCAGATTGGGACTGGTACTGTTGAATATGTTCATCAATGACATAGATAGTAGGATTGAGTGCACCCTCAGCAAGTTTGCGGATGACACCAAGCTGAGTGGTGCAGTTGATTTGCTTGAGGGAAGGGCTGCCATCCAGAGGGACCTGGACAGGCTTGAACCTCATGAAGTTCAACAAGGCCAAGTGCAAGGTCATGCACCTGGGTCGGTGCAATCCCTGATATCCCTGATATCAATACAAGCTGGGGGATGAATGTTTTGAGAGCAGCGCTGCTGAGAAGGACTTGGGGATAGCGGTGGATGAAAAATTGGAAATGAGCCAGCAATGTGTTCTTGCAGCCCAGAAAGCCAACCGTATCCTGGGCTGCATCCAAAGAAGCATGGCCAGCAGACTGAGGGAGGTGATTCTGCCCCTCTATTTCACTCTGGTGAGACCCCACCTGCAGTACTGCATCCAGCTCTGGAGCCCCCAGCACAAGAAAGACATGGATCTGTTAGAGCGGGCCCAGAGGAGGGCCACGAAGATGATCAGAGGGATGGAACACCTCTCCTATGAAGACAGGCTGAGTTGAGGTTGTTCAGCCTGGAGAAGAGAAGGCTCCGGGGAGACCTTATTGTGACCTTACAATATATAAAGGAGGCTTATAAGAAAGATGGGGACAGACTTTATAGTAGGGCCTGTAGCGATAGGACAAGGAGTAACGGTTTTAAATTAAAAGAGGGTAGACTTAGATTGGATATACGGAAGAAATTTTTTACTCTGAGGGTGGTGAGGCACTATAACAGGTCGCCCAGGGAAGTTGTGGAGGCCCCATCCCTGGAAGTGTTCAAGGCCAGGTTGGATGGGGCTTTGAGCAACCAGGTCTAGCGGAAGGTGTCCCTGCCTGGAAACTGGAAGTGAGCCATAATGTAGCTCAAACAGAAGCAGGAGGGGAAATTATTAGAATTCTAAAGCAACTTCTGTGGCACAAATCAACAAGATTTCAGCAAAGGTATGAAATGATTTTCTGATTTATTTTGGTGGGAGACAAGGCCCTAAATACTGAGGCCCTAAACACCAAAAGGCATGTTCTGTATGGGTACACAACAGTGGTACAAAGGTCTGCAAGTTAGCTCCAAATGCATTAGTTCTGGAAGTGGACTAGGACCTTCATTTCTAAGAAAAAAGGTTAATTAGCATGGCTATAGCACCAAGCTAATGCTTTGGTAATTCAAATTGTATACATGATACCATACCACAATTTATGGACGTACATTTTTCTTTAGCGTGGTGGTCACTGCAGACCTGCCCTGTTTAGTATGAAAATGGCATTTTCACACCTTAAACAGTTAAAAAGTGCTCAGACACTGTTAAGCAGCCTCCTCTATATGTGCATAAATCTATTACATGCCACTGAAGTCTATAAAATTACTGTTATCCTGTTGCCTAAGCCTTTTGTGGTGGGTTAACCTTGGGCAGCTGCCAGACACCCACCCAGTTGCTCTCTCACTCCTCCAGGGGAAGAAAATAAGGTGAAAAGTTCATAGGTCGAGATAAAGACAGGGAGATCACTTACCAATTACCATCACAGGCAAAACAGACTCTAATTGGGGAAAATGAATTTAACTTATTGACAATTAAAATAGATTTATATAGTGAGAAACAAAGACAAAAAAACTTTCCTTCACCCATCTCTTTCCTGGCTCAACTTCACTCCTGCATTCCTGAATCCTCTACCTCCTCATCCTGAGCAGCACAGGGGGGATGGGGGATCATGGTCATTACATAACAGTTCCTCTCTACCTCTCCTTCCTCCTCACACTTTTCTCCTGCTCCAGTGTGGGTCCTTCCCATGGGCTGCAGTCCTTCAGGAAATAATCTGCTCTAGTGTGGGTTCTCCATCTCCATGGGCCGCAATTCCTCCAGGAAATGTCTGACTGTTATGGCATGGTCTCGTTCATGAGGTGCAGGGGAATGTCTGCTCCAGTGCCTGGAGCACCTCCTCCCCTTCCTTCTTCTCTGACCTTGTCTTCACTGCTGTTTCTCACTTCCCCCCCTTCTCTGCTCATCTGGCGTTTTTGCCCTTTCTTATATCTGTTTTCACAAAGGTGCCACATGCTCCCCTGATTGGCTCAGCTTTGGCCTGCAGTGGGTCCATTGCCAGGCTATCTGGAACTGCCTGTGTGCAGCATGGGGCAGCCCCTTACCTCTTCTCACAGAGGCCACCCCTGCAGCCCCTCCCGCTACCAAAAATCCCTACTGTGATTAACAAAGAAGGCTCTCCAACTAAAACTTGAAATGTCCTTAAATTAATAGTTAAATTGCTCATTCACTCTGATTCTTGCAATCTTGTGAGGAAAAACATCAAGTGTTAAGTTCAGGATCAAGAGGTTCCAGTGTGGTTAAGACTTCCCACTAGTATTTGGGCTTTGTCATATTGATTTATCAAACTACTCATTTTTTTCCATATGTAGTCCTGCCTTGTAATGTACCTATTTTTTTTCCTATCAGCTTTCCCATGACAGGAGAATTTTAAAAATACAAATACTGAAAAACAGTTCCAGCAATACGCTCTTCATAAGAAGTTACATGTTTGATTAGCCTAAGTGATAGAGATGAAAAAAAGATTCAGTCACACAACCTGACCTTCAGGTAGGTCAAAAGACACTTCCTTTCTCTCGTCTCCCTTGCTATTTTTTCCCACACCAAAAAGCCCTTCATAAGAGATGCATTTAGCAGATGTAACAATCTTAAAGGCTGAATCTAGCTACAAACTACCATTTGACCTTCATCATTATGTCAGTACAGCTGCAATAGCACAATTATGGCTTTTTGACAAAGGTTCAGTAACACAACATAAGTGTAGCCTTCATTGAGGACTAGTGCTTAGTGTTTAATTAAAACACAAATAATATAGTCAACAATTACATAGCATGTATAAATAGGAGCAAAATGCACAGATGTGCTGTGCAGGATATGCAGCATACTACAGATATTTGTCTCTGCAAGAACAAGAATGGGCATTGCTGCTGTATAAATGGGTCTGTAACACACTTGCAGAAGCTAGGAGTAAAGAAAAAGATGAGGATGACTTGAGTTCTGTGAAGCAATTCCTTAAAATGAAGGGAAAGAATGTCTAGCTGCCATTTGTGTCAATAACAGGTCTGGGTTATACAAAATAGCAGGTAGAGTGTCAATACCCTGAGCAGTTCTGTCAATAGCATCTGTATCATATGACTAATTTTATTGCTTGCCCTTGTGCAAATTTGTCATGTCAAATAGAGGTCATTTGTATTTCCAGCATTCAGAAGTGCGCTACGGGGGCCCTGATGCCATTTCTACTGAAATCAGTGGGAGTAACTGGGAGTGACTAGGCGCATGCTAGGGTCATACTGGGAGCGACTGGGATCACCCTGGGGGCAACTTGTAGTGACTGGGGTCAGACTGGGATTAAGTGGGATAAGACTGGGAGTGACTGGGATCATACTGGGATCAGCTGGCATCATACTGGGAGTGATGGGAGTGACTAGGACAAACCTCGGGGCCACTGGGCATGACTGGGATCATACTGGGAGTGAGTGGGACCACTCTGGGGGAACTGGGAGTGACTGGGATCATACTGGGAGAAACTGGAACCTGGCTGAGGGAAACTGGGGTCGTACTTGGAGTGACTGTGAGTGACAGGGACCACTCTGGGGGCAAGTACTATCATACTGGGAGTGAGTGGGTGAGTGGGTGTGACTGGGATCATGCTGAGGGCAACTGGGATATACTGGGAGTGACTAAGAGCATGCTGGGGTCAGCAGGAGAGCACCTGTAGTGCAGTTGAAAGGAAAAATAGGCACTCCAGCCAGGGAGCTGGATTCATTGGGGGCCTCTATACTAATTAAGGTTAATATTGCTAGCAAAAATAATGATAATAATACAACAACCCGGGGGTAACATTCACCAGAGGGTGAAAGGCGCAGCGCTTACCCAGAAGGCGTCCCTGCCTGGGGCGGAGGAAGAGAACGCAGCCCGTTGACTGGTCCGTCAGGTATTGAGATTCTTCTCTCCCAATTTAACAGTCATTTTCTCCGTCTTTTATCCCCAAAATTACAAGGTTTCCCTTCCCTAGATGACATATAGTATGATTTGGGTGGAGAGATGAGTGCTATAGTCGTATATGTTTAGCATCATCTCTATAATCTTCATTAGCATATGCAGGAGTGTCAACTTTAATATGCATTTCACAGGTAACGAGGCAGAGGTCGGTCATTGGGCACGATAGCCTTTCGAAGAAACAAAGAACTACACAAGTTCCTGTTATCTTGTCTTCACTGACGAAAAGCAGGGCTGTCCTGCCTCCACAGGGCTCCCTCCTTATCTGCATCCCATGCTGGCCAGGCAAGTCTCCACTCCCTCGGCCTGCACAAGAGATAGCAAGGCCAGTCTTAATTGTTCTTTGAGCACAGAGACTTTACCTCATTATCCAAATTCCACATGGGGTCATACTGGGAGTGACTGGTGTCATACTGTGAGCAACTGGGATCATACTGGGGGTCTCTTGGAGTGACTGAGATCATACTGGAAGAACTGGAACTAGGCTGAGGGCAACATGGATGATGCTAGGGGCAACTGGGATATACTGGAAGTTACTGGGAGCAACTGGGATCATGCTGGGGCAACTGGGAGCAACTGGGAGTTTCTTGGTGCATGCTGGGGGCAACTGGGATCATACTGGGAGTAAATGGGATCCCCCTGGGCATAACTGGTGGTGACTCGGATCAGACTGGGATCAACTGGATCATACTGGTAGTGACTGGGAATGACTAGGAGCACTCTGGGGGCAACTAGAATAATTCTGCGAATGACTGGGATCACCCTTGGGAAAACTGGGAGTGACTGGGATCAAACTGGGAGCAACTGGAACTAGGCTGAGGGAAACTGAGATCGTACTGGGAGTGTCTGGGATCACACTGGGGCAAGTGGGAGTGACTGTGATCATACTGGGATCAAACTGGGAGTGAGTGGAACCACCCTGGGGGCAACTGGGGGTGACTGGGATCATACTGGGAGCAACTGGAACTAAGCTTAGCGGAACTGGGACCATGCTGGGGGCAACTGGGATATACTGGGAGTACCTGGGAGTGACTAGGAGTATGCTGAGGTCATACTTTGAGTGACTGGGGTTACACTGGTAGAAAATGAGATCATACTGGGAGCAAATGGGATCATACTAGGGGACACCGCCTGCTCTAGGCGAACCTGCTCTGGCAGGGGGGTTGGACTTCCAACCCCTGTGATTCTGTGAATGCGATCATACTGGAAGCAACTGGAACTAGGCTGAGAGCAACTGGGACCATGCTGGGGACAACTGGGACCACGCTGAGGCTAACTAGGAGTGAGTGGGAGCAACTGGGATCACTGCCTTGGGAGCATACTGGGAACAACTGGAACTAGGCTGAGGAAAAATGGCACAACACTGGCAGAAACTGGGATATACTGGGAGCAACTGGAACTATGCTGACAGAAACTGGGACAATGCTGGGGGCAACTGGGATATACTGGGAGCAACTGGGAGTGACTAGGAGCATGCTGGGGTCATGCTGGAGTCACACTGAGGTCATACCGGAAGTGACTGGGACTACCCTGGCGTTACAGGGAGTGACTGGGATATACTGAGAGCAACTTGAACTACGCTGGGGGTACTTGAGATCATACTGGGAGAAACTGGAACTAAGCTGAGGGCAACTGGGACCATGCTGAGAGCAACTGGGACCATGCTGGGGTCAACTGGGATCATACTGGGAGTGACTGGGACCACCTGGGGTGACTGGAATATACTGGGAGCAACTGGAACTACACTGGGGGAAACTGTGATCATAACGGGAGAAACTAGAATAAGGCTGAGGGAACTGGGATGATGCTGAGGGCCACTGGGATGTACTGGGAGTAACTGGGAGGATGCTGGGGGCAACTGAGAGCAACTGGGGTAACATTGGGGGCAAGTGAGACCACACTGAGGTTGACTGGGAGTGACTGGGAGCAACTGGGATCATGCTGGGACTGACTGGGATCATCCTGGGGGCAATGATTAGTAACTGGGATCACACTGGATAAACTGGGATCATACTGGGAGTGACTGGGATCAAAATGGGATTAGCTGGGATCATTCTGAGAGTGACTGGGAGTGACATGAAGCACACTGGGAGCAACTGGAATCATACTGGGAATGAGTGAGACCACCCTGGGGGCAACTGGGAGTGACTGGGATCATACAGGGAGCAACTGAAACTAGGCTAAAGCAAACTGGGATCAGACTGGGACTGACTGGGATCACCCTGGGGGCAACTGCGATCATACTGTTGTCCCAAATCTGGGTTCTTTACCTGGTGAGCAAGCCAATAACACACAGAGCAGAGGTATTTCCAAGTTTATTCCATTAATGCGCAGAAATGGGGTGCTCGTCCCAAAATGGGAGCACACCTTAGTTTCAAAAATGTCCACTTTTACACATTGATTATTACATAGTCAAACAATTAATACATATTCATTGTTATTCTCTTTAATGATTGGTCAAGATTTCTTTGCTTCCCATGTAAATT
>VFFE01008536.1:2767723-2785375 GCA_008921705.1 Burhinus oedicnemus | reverse complement strand
TGAGTGTCCACAGAGTTTGTAGTTAATATTATGATTTTATTTAAACTATATGGAGGAAAAACAAAAGATGCTAAAGTACATTCACAGTACATTTTCTTATTTTTTAGGCAAAAACTTGTGACTCAATGTATTTTAAATTCTCAGTCATACACTCACAAAGGATAACAGTTTTTTGCTATTGAAGCAAAATCCAGCTGGTTTCCTCATTCCCTGACCCTTTCTCTCTCTCTCCTTCCTCCCCCCCCTTATGTTTTTAAAGATACAATGGCCATTTTCCCAGTTGCATTCCTTGGTAAAATATTTTCTGTTGAGTGATTTGGTCAGGAAAAATGCTATCATCGGAACTGAAGTTATCGGTCATTCAAATTTTACAGAATGTACTTTCTCTGAAGGATCAAATGTATTAATAGTGTGATTTTTAAATTCTTGACATGGGTATTTTCATTCTGTCTTCACTTCTGAGGCTAGAATATTGGGATTGCAAAATAGAAATATTTGTGTATGGATTTAAAATTTAACCATACTTTCACAGTTCAGAAAGATGCATAGAAGATAGTAATGAAATAATTAAAGACACAAACCTGGGATGTTCATGGAATATCATAGAATCTCTTTTTAATTGCCATGTGACATTATTTTTTCTTTTCTTTATTCACAAATGCCAAACAGAAATGTCATGGACACTACATTTTCCCCAGTGGTTACAGCCTGAAACAGTGGTGGTTTGGGTTTTTTTTTTTCAGTTGTGTGCATTTTTTCATAAGTTAGAACTTTTTTAAAGTGTGTTTTTCCACAGTAGAAAAAATATTTTTGTTGTATAAAATCTTGCCAAATATGGCTTTTTATAAAACCAATACTTTTGAAACATAAGATACTGATTGAAATGCCAAACTGATGGATTGGGAACTGACCTGATTGAGTCAACTGCCGAATGATAAACAAACATAGTTTAAGCTCATATGTTCCCTTTTTTAGAAAGTGTTCCATTTTCTAATGCCAAGAACAAAAGTGTGAGTGAATATACTACTAGGTATATGTGTATAGAAGACAGTTAAACTGTCTCCTTATGTCAGAGATGGCATGAGAATGCATACAGTGTTTTCTGTAATAATATCAAAGTACAGCATGAAATTATTGATGAGGGATCACATTCAGGAACCTTTCTTGATAAGGTTGCCTCTTAACCAATTCACAGACATTTGAAAGGCTTCATGCAAAATAGCCTCTCTTGATGTTCTTTAGAAAGATTTATTAATGTAAATAAAACAGTGAGAAAATCACTCTTGAAATATAAATGTGCAAATTTTTAACAACAAAAATGTAGCACACATCGATGAGCAGCTTAGGTTGAAAGGTGTTTTTTTGACCAGGTGCATGATTGCTAGCAAGCTACAGAGAACTCGGAGGTCAGATGTAATTGGATTGATTATCTACAATGCCAAGTAGCACTAGAGTGCACTTAGCACAGAAATTGCTGCTTCTCTCAGCAGCAGAAGAGAGTTGGAAAAAGAATGACTTATTAGTTGAGTAACAAAGTTAACAATAAATACTAATGAGATGTTTTTCATCCTTAACCCTCCCAACTCCAAAACAACAATAATAAGAACAGTTGCTATTTTTTGCTTCCTCATAAAACACCTTATAATTGAAAACTGATTGTAGGTATAGTGCAATTATGAATGCTATAATCATTGTACATACATCTATATATATATGGCAGCATCCATATTGGCTTTGTAATCATTAATTTTTGGCAAACTGAATGTGCTGTGTTGATATGTATCTATGTAATTGTATCATATGTCTTACAGCTGATTCACATTTTGAATAATGTTATTTTATTTACTTTTTTAACAGAAGAATGTAAATTTTGTCAGGTTTTTTCTGACTAGGGATTTGTTGTTTTTATTTAAAAAGCAAAAAAAGCTTATTATAGTACAGAGTGGTACTAGCATTGTGCTGTATAAAATCATTTGTACATTCCTGACTAAAAGTAAATTGGAGACACGCAGAGGACATTCACAGTCAAAACAATGCTTAAATCTTGTCAGGGCTTTATACAGATGTAGAAACCAGGGGGTTTTTTGGAAGAATTTATTCCATTATATCTAGGACTGGAACATAAGCTCTTAAATATGAATTTGTATTTGGCAGATTCAACTTTGGTTAATTTTGCCTTTCTAATAGCCTTTATTAGAAAAGTGAATTTAGAGACATTTCAAACTATTGAACATATTAAGTACTAATGGGTATATGCTATTTCCCTGAAAATATCATGGAAAAATACAGAACATCAGATCAGTTAAACATTATTTCAGAAATTACAGAAACCTTAGATCTAATGACAACAAAGTCACTATTGTTAACAATTTTAAGGAGTTAAAGAGTTTTATTTAATAAAGCTAAAGCAGGTAGTTGTAGGTTATAAAAAGTGACACTGACATTCTAAATACGTGATCAGAACAGTTATTCTTGTTATATATGTCATTATAAAATTGGTCCTGATCTTGCTTATAAACATAACAAATCTTCTGTTTCCACTGTTGACTCTGGAGTGTGTGATAATATCCCTTCTTTTAACCTGGGAATATATTGGCCACCTTGGATTTAGTGATATAAATAGAACTGTAGCCAAAAAAAACCACAAAACCCCCCCCCCAAAAAAAAAGCCAGTGGTATCTAATGAAGGTTTGGGGTTTGGGTTTTTTTGTTTTGTTATGGGATACTGGGGGGGGGGGGGGGGGTGTGTTAAGTTTTATATAAAAACAAAATGAAAGTTTAATCATGCTTTTTAGATATATTGTGATTGCAAAATTCAAGAGTGTGTGCCACTGGGCTACTTCTGGTATATTTTAATTGAGTTGAACCTGTGACAATGTTTAGATCATTTGAGTATATTCTGAAAAAGTATCTATTCAGAATGCTAATGCAAGCCTTACATGAATCACCTAACACAGCATTGAAGTGTGACAGTGTTTACAAAAACATTTCCTTTTAAAATGACATAGCTGTTCCCACTTGCAATGTATTCCATTGCTGTTGCTGTTGCTGTTTTAATTGGGGATTTCTACTATGCATTATAGTGCTTGAGCGCAGAAGTATGTGCCTCTAACATGAAGCTGAAGGCAAAAACAAGACAGAAACCCTTTTAACTTTGCCAAAATTATGTGATTTCATTGAATGTCATAAATGGGAGAGGAGGGAACCTGTGTATTCTAGGTGTTCACTAGTACAAGAAAGCTGTAGTATGTGTTTTACAGAAACCTTAAACTTGCTTTTTTCACTAAGTAACTGGCACTGTCCTGACATATATAGGATGATGAAGCTATAAGGGCAGTTTACTTTTTATAATTCAGACTCTTGATTTTCAAGGTGTATGAACTGTAATTTTTAATCATACTGCCACATCATTGTGAAACACTTTTTTAAGTTTGAAAGTGGAGAAGAGACTTTATGCTGGCTATCAGTCAGAACTGACTGCATTATTTGTAAAAACTTTAAAAGGGGATAAAAGGGCTGCATATGAAGACATTGCTAGACTCCAAGCTTTTGGTTGTAAGATGCAAAAGACTTTCAGATTACTCAACCTAATGCCCCCTCCCTTGTTATGCATTCTTCACAAAATAATGAAATAATAGGAGAAAACAAAGGCATGTTAACCCACATGAAAAAAAAGCAAGCCCAAATAATTTATTATATGTGCTGCTGTTCTTGGAGCTCTGTGTGTGATTATCCTGCATTACATTAGTAAACTAATGAAGTGTGCACAGTATATTAACAAGGCCTACAAATTACCTACCTCTAGTTAAGAAACCAATAAAGTAAATATGTTTTGGAGAGACTGTCACAAGTTAGGAAATTAAAATGGCCTGTTGTAGATATTTAATGGTTATTTTAGACATTCACAGTTTTGTAGATACAAGTTCCTCTTCGGACATAAGTAACTAAGGTCATTTGTCCCTGTCCAATTTGTTAGTTTAGTAGAGATCTTGAAAAACAATGGTTTTTGGTTTGATAAGAACCAATGATATCTCTTTTTTTTTGCTTTTATTTACCCATAATATTTTGAGTTGTATCAATCAAAAAAAAACATTTCCATGTAATCAGTAATCCATTGAGGGTCATTATTTATCTACTTAGGAGAATTCAACCAGATCAATCTTATTCTAAAGCTGTTTTTGTGGTGGGGGTTGTTTTTTTTTCTCTCAAAAGATGGTCTAAGCTGAAGTCTGTTGCTGGATTCCTTATTTATGCTGCAGGAAATCCTTATTTGACCAATATATTGGGGGGGTAGATACATTTTTTAATTTGCAGTGTTTAAAAAAATAAAGATCATATTTGCTATTCTTAAAGTGTCATTTAAATGCATGTATTGTCTATTGTTTGGGGGACAACAATAGGGTGTGGTTTTTTGTTGAAAAAATTAATGCATAAATACTGTTCCTCAAAAATCTTGCTGGTTAAAAATACAGTATTTTTGGCCATAACTTTGTACTATAGTATCTTTGTTGCTTGACATTTAGCTTTTCTGAAATATATTTGGGCTTCTTGTTCTCCCAAAATGTTTCTTATGATAAATATTGCATAGATGTATTATTCCAGTGATTACTTTTTTAATTATACATGCTCTGTCCTCATTGTCCATATATTAACGTTTCCTGAATATCATTATTACAGCCAGAAAGTTCAAAACATTTAAGGTTCAGTACAGTGAATACAGTTATTTGACATTATTACTGAAGATTTTTTGGCTTGTGTACAACAGAAACTCAGAAGCATGGGGGAAAAGAAATAATAATCTATGTCTTTATTAATAGAAAACTTTCAGAATTTGTAGGCTGTTAAGTATTTTGCATGATTGCTGTAGTACTGCAAGAGCAGACTGTTTCTTTGATCTTTTTGTTTGCCTAAGTGATGATAGGAATAACAGAAAGATGCCTACATGTTGCTTTTCAGGACTCTGGCTCATACTTGAACAACAGTCATTGGATCTCACATCTTTACCACTGAAGAAATAGAATTTCAGGCCACTTGCAAAAATGACTTTGTTCTCTATTATGTGATTACAACAGTTTAAATAAGATTCTTGGAATGCAAATAATTTGCCTAAGGACGGACTTCGGTGAATTGCTATTTATTTTTCTTTCCTGTTGCAGAATGTAAAGAAGAATGAGGAAGGATTTATTTTACCTTTATGTCTCAGTGAGAATAACATCAACAAAAATACAAGTGCAAGTTGTGATATTTAGATATGTGAAATAGATGTAGAAACTTTATTTATGTGATAAATCATGCATAGTTGTGACATAAACTTACATCACATACTATGATCATATGACCTGATTGCCAAACCATTTTGTACTATACAGTACAGTACTACATGATGCTTTCCCTCTCCCTTGTGTTGGCCCTCAGTAACTGGTAAGCCAGTAAACTGGGTGAAAACAACGCCGCTCATTTCTGCTCTTCTTGCTTGGCTAGTTTAGTACTCTAATTTTCCATTTTTTGAGCCAGTTTGGCTAATCAATGGTTCAGACAAGTGCCAAGCTGACTAAAGGGAAGAGGTAGAAGTGTGTGGCCAAAACAAAGACTTACAAGTTAGAAAACAAGGAGTAAGACTACCCTCCTCTTAAAACCTAATCCTGAAATTTCCATGAACAGTGAGTAGTATCTAAACCCCTCATTTTAAGTACTTCAAGGGCTACTAGGTATTCTGGCTTGGGAGGATTGCCCTTTTCACTTTGAAAGGCCTTGATTTAATTTTTATTAAAAAAAAATGCCTTTAAAGAAAAGAGTAGGACAAGAAAAACTCTTTTCTGCCCCCCTGTAAGAATAACCAGTTTGTGTAAATATGGACTAAAACCAGACTGAAGCCAACAAGTCATGCTTGGGTTTAGGAATGGAAAAGTATAAGAATTGGGCTTTCATTTGTCTCACAGAAAAAAAAAATTAGTTCCTGTTTATTTCCAGTAAGATCTTAAAAAGAAGAAAAAAAAATGTCTTCCTTCTGAAGACATTAAAATTGCCATGTCACTGTGCATGACAATAAAGGTTTACTGTCTCCTTGGCCAAAACACTCCTTCCTTCTCCCTTCACGCTTGTCTATCACACTGATTAATTGCTTCCTGCCATGTAAGGAAAATATTTTTACAGTACTGCTCTATGAATGTACTTTCTGGAATACTTTCTGATCCTTCTGGATTAAGTGTAAATTGGTCTCCTAAAACTGAACAATTAATGAAGTGTAGTACAGCTGAAAAATACCAGAGCTTCTTGCTTAGTCTTCTGTCATCTTCCTTTGATTATTTTTCTATATCTTTCCTTTATGCTGTTTGTCATAAAGAGAAGGTTGCTTGACATATCAGATTCAGTTCTGGTAATAATTACAGAACTGTTTATACTGGCTAAATTAAAGATAAATTGTGACTAAGAATAGGATTAGAAAGTTCTGGTACTTGGAGGCAGTTCCCATGTGGACACACATTTTAGAAAACAAAACTACTATAACAAAATAGTTATTATACAGTCCACTGAAGCATACAGTGGGCTAATGTGGGCCAAATTGGGCCAAAATTACTCATTTTAATTTGTCATTTCACACTGTCAATAGACAATTGTATTTGCCAAAATGTTACTGAAAAATTGCTTTTTTTTCCACAGTCCTGTATGAGGTGGTTATTTCAATGATCAGACTGCTACTCAAGTGAAGAAATGCATTAATTCAATACGTTCAATTGTATTCTTGCAGACATGTTATTATATAAAATTACTTTATATGATGCTAACAAAAAAAAGATGACTTGCATGCAGTAAATATTTAAGATATTGCACTTCTATACATTTATTATAAAGAAAAATCACTCTCTCCCTATAAATAAAATTCTATTTATCTCCAGATGAAGTATTTGGAGTCTCTTAACAATTGTCAGTTAAATGTGCTCAAAAGTTTGATTATTGTATACTAGAGACTATTAATTGGTTATCACATGCTATAGAATATTTGTTGTGTTTTAAATGCTATTTTTAGAAAGTTGGAATAACATTGTGTATCAATATCTTGATTGCTGCTTTTCTCAGCGTGTCTTAGAAGAATACAGAAGGCAAACCTTCACAGTTACTGATAAGACCTGATTTACATTAGGTTAAGACAATGACTGAAGTGTAAAATCTATGATTAAGGTTGTTATTCAAATACTTTGGAATTTCACTGTTTTATCTGAACTTGCTTAAGTTAAGCAACCTGAGTATTATTGTGGGGCAAAAGGCCAGATGTATACTTAATCAAATTGAATACTTCCCTTGCCTAATAATCTTTTGTTTTAACACATCAATCAATAATATGTTTATAATTTATCTGGTGGAGCTACTCTTCTTGAATTGCAACAGACTATTGTGGTAATAAGACAAAAAGTCACTTTTCCTCATCTTAGGTACCTAATCATATAATTCAAATTCTTTACCAGCTGTCAAAAGTGTTCAAATAATGTTATGATTAATATTTGTAAAAAAGACAGCGTAATTGTTTTTCAGTAATATTTAATATGGTCTGGAAATTGGCTGCATTACATCTGTTGTAGGAAGGTGTAGAAATGGTGACACAAGTGGAAGCTTTCTGTGCTTATGGATAAAATTAATATCTTTTTAATATATTCATATTCATACATGTTGATTTCATTTCTGCTAATATGAAACAAAAACAACTCCACTGAAGATAGCAATATGTAATTCCATTTAAAACCGGAACAGAAAAATATTATATAGCTCCAGAAGAGGAATACAGAAGTCATCCTAGATGATGGTGTTTAGTGTAAATGAGCTCAGAAAACTTCAAAAGCAGAGAAAAGTTTAAGTAAACTGAAAAACAATTTTCAAATGGTTTAGGTGTTTACCTGTTCAAGGTTAATGGAAAAAAACAAAAATTGGGCATGAGATACTTTGTTAGCATATCTCTTAGAGCATATGTCATAGGCATGTCCTATGAGGAGCGGCTGAGGACTCTGGGTTTGTCTACTTTGGAGAAAAGGAGGCTCAGGGGCTACCTCATTGTTCTCTACAGCTTCCTGGGGAGGGGAAGTGGAGAGGGAGGTGCTGATCTCTTCTCCCTGGTATCCAGTGACAGGATGCGTGGGAATGGCTCAAACCTGCATCAGGGGAGGTTCAGACTTGACATTAGGAAGCATTTCTTTACCAAGAGGGTGGTCAAACACTGGAACAGGCTTCCTAGAGAGGTGGTCGATGCCCCATGCCTGTCAGTGTTTAAGAGGCATTTGGACGATGCCCTTAATAACATGCTTTAACTTTTGGTCATCCCTGAAGTGGTCAGGCAGTTGGACTAGATGATCCTTGTAGGTCCCTTCCAACTGAACTATTCTATTCTATTCTATTCTATTCTATTCTATTCTATTGACTCCTTTAAACATATTTTGCTTAATTTGTCACAAAAGATAGAAAAGTAATGCAGGTTAACAGCTCTTTCTCCCTTACTCTCATATTCTGAGTTCAATAATATATACTGTTGCAGAACATTCAGTATGACAGCTCCAAAGTGCAACAGAGGGGAACAGTGCAATGTAGTAAGACATGGAAGACTAATCTTGCATCCCGAATTAAGTAAGTGAAATTAATTCTAATAGTTGACCTGCAAAATCTGCATAATTCAATTATTTGGAAACATATTATTCTTAATTATTTCTTAATAGGAAATGTAATTCTTATTAGAAAATGTAATTGTGACTTAGCTGATCATCTTTTTAAGTCTTAATTTTTTTTATTCTTCATTCAATTATTTTAATTAAAGTATAAAGAATAAGGATTACCTTAAGCTAGGCTATAAAAACTGGAAGGTGAATTCCTCTCCCCAACCCTCCAGCACATGATATGTCTTGATATGTCCTTTATGAACCACAGATATGTCCTTTATTTTTTCTTTTATTGCACAGCAAGTTAAAACACAGGTGTCTCTCATCAGAAATTTAACGGGATGGCAGCTGTTCCAGACTTCATTTTCTGCAATCTATTAATATTCTTTTGGTCTTTGCTTTCAACATTTTAATAGAATAGTCCTGCACCTGGAACTAAATAACCGAAGAGCCCAATACAGGCTAGGAAGCAGCCTTGCTGAAAGGGACCTGGGGATCCTGGTAGACAACAAACTGAACATGAGTCAGCAGTGTGTCACTGCAGCAATAAAATCCTGGGCTGCATCCGCAAGGGCATTCAGATGGGATTCACCTTTCTGAAAGGGGGAAGAGGGTCTTTGCTCACAAGCTAGCAGGGCTCATTGACAGAGCTTTAAACTAGGCTTGAAGGGGGAGGGGGACAATATCAGGCTTGCCCATAACAAGCGGTGGGATGACACACCAAGGTTAGAGGTACAGGGTACTAGGGAGGGCCCTCAGCCTGTTGCTCTGAGATGTGCTGGCTACACTGCAGCACACTTGAAGTCTAATGGGGATGAGTCAGGGGCTTCTGAGGTAATAGGAGCCAACAGGGAAACACCAGTGAAATACCTAAAAGGAATTAAGTGGTGTTCCTCTAAGAAGGTGACACAGCCGACAGCCCAGCTGAAGTGCCTCTACACCAATACATGTAGCATGGGCAACAAGCAGGAGGAGCTGGAAGCCACCGTGCTGCTAGAAAGCTATGACCTAGTTGCCATTACTGAAACTTAGTGGGATGAACCCTGTGACTGGAGTGCGGCTATTGATGGCTACAGGCTGTTCAGAAGGGACAGACAAGGAAGGAGGGGTGGAGGCGCTGCCCTCTACATCAAGAAATGTGAAGAGCGTGAAGAGCTGTCTCTGAAGAATAGCCATGAGAAGATTGAAAGCTTATGGGTAAGAATAAGAGACTGAGGCAACAAAGGGAACCTTGTGGTTGGTGTTTACTACAGGCCACGCAATCAAGGGGAGCCTATCGATGAAATCTTCCTACTCCAGCTACAGGAGGCATCGGGCTCTGGACACGCTCCAGCACACTACATCAGTGTTAAAGTAGAAGCCGCTGCCCGAGCATTCACACACCATTCATTGTGTCACACACACACACACACACTTACTCTCGGGTGCGCTTCCTCCTGTATCAAGAACAGTGTGGCCAGCAGGAGTAGGGAGATGATGGTGGCCCTGTACTCAGCGCTGGTGAGGCCGCAGTTTGAGTACTGTGTTAAGTTTTGGGCGCCACAGCGTAGGAGGGATATTGAGGTGGTGGAACGTGTCCAGAGAAAGGCAAGAAATCTGGTGAGGGGTCTGGAGAAGATGTCTTCTGAGGAGCAGCTGAAGGAATTCAGATTGTTTAGTGTGGAGAAGAGAAGGTTGCGGGGAAACCTTCTCGCTCTCTACAGCCCCCTGAAAGGAGGTTGTAGTGAGCTGGGCACTGGTCTCTTCTCCCAAGGAACTAGGACTAGGACAAGAGGAAATAGGTTCAAGTTGCGCCAGGGGTGGTTTCGGCTGGACATTAGGAAAACATTTTTCATGGAAAGAGTTATCACCATTGCAAAAGGCTGCCCAGGGTGGTGGTCGAGTCACCATCCCTAGATGTGTTTAAAAGTCGTGTAGATGTGGTGCTTAGAGACATGGTTTAGTGGCAGACCTGGTAGAGTAGGGTCAATGGTTGGACTAGATGATCTTAAAGGTCTTTTCCAACCTAAACAATTCTATGATTCTATGAAAACGGGGCTTATAAGAAAGGTGGAGCTAGAATTTTTAATAGGACCTGTAGTGATAGGACAAGAGGTAACGGTTTTAAACTAAAAGAGGGTAGATTCAGACTAGATAGAAGGAAGAAATGTTTTAGAATGAGGGTGGTGAAAGACTGGAACAGGTTGTGCAGAGAGGTGGTAGGTGCCCCATCCCTGGAAACAGTCAAGGTCAGGTTGGACGGGGCTCTGAGCAACCTGATCTAGTTGACGATATCCCTGCTTATTGCAGGGGGGATTGGACTAGATGACCTTTAAAGGTCCCTTCCAACCCAAAGTCTTCTATGATTCTATGAAATAATGCTGATGATTTAAGAATCTGTATGACAATGAGGTGGGTTAACCTTGGCTGGATGCCAAGTGCCCACCAAGCTGCTCCATCACTCCCCGCTCAACTGTACAGGGGGAGAAAAATACGACAAAAGGATTGTGGGTCAAGATAAGGACAGGGAGATCACTCAGCAATTACCATCACAGGCAAAACAGACTTGACTTGGGGAAATTAATTTATTTTATTGCCAATCAGAGTAGGATAATGAGAATTAGAAGTCCTCCACTAGCTTCCCCAATGTAGGTCCTTCCCATGGGCTGCAGTTCTTCAAGAACTGCTCCAGCATGAGTCCTTTCCATGGGATTCAGTCCTTCAGGAACAGACTGCTCCAGCATGGATCCCCATGGGAAAACCTCTGCCAGCGTGGATTCCTCTCCACGGGGTCACAGACTCCTCGGGCATCCATCTGCTCCACTGTTAACCTCCATGGGCTGCAGGGGAATCTCTGATACGGCACCTGGAATATATTCTCCCCCTCCTTCTTCCCAGACCTTGGTTTCTGCAGAGTTTTTTTCTCTCACATATTCTCACTCCTCTCCTTTCGGCTGCAGTTGCGCAGTTTTTTTTCCCCCTTCTTAAATATGTTATCACAGAGGCGCTACTACCGTTGCTTTGGCCAGCAGCAGGTCTGTCTTGGAGCCAGCGTGCACTGGCTCTATCAAACATGGGGGAAGCTTCTGGCATCTTCTCATAGAAGTCACACCTGTAGCCCCTCCAGTACCAAAACCTTGCCACACAAACCCAATACAGACAAAAATAGAATATCTGTAATCTATTGTCCAAAATTGTACCTTAAATTTGGGTTGTATACAGAATTGGATGTATAGCAGCTGTGCTTTGATCCCAATCCAGACTCTTGGAAGTCCCTTTCCATTTAGTTTTCACCCTCCTAGGTAGAATCCCATTCTGTCTGTCTCATGTCTCCCAGAGCCATGCAGAACTCATAGCATTCAGGTCCTCTTATTTTCCTCTTTGTGACCCAAATGGTCTTTTCAAACGCAGTATTATTTTGTCTCAGTGCAAGTTTTATGTGAGGTGCCCCTGCTTCTGGGGACTGGGTTTCAGCCAACTTCCAGATTCTCCCTACCAAACTATTATGTCATTTAGGGGCTGTGTTTTTATCTACATAGTCATAGAATCACAGAATCATTGAGGCTATCTAGTCCAACCCCTCTGCTCAAAGCAGTGTCACCTAGAGCTGGTTGCTCAGGACCACGTCCTGTTGGGTTTTGAATATCTCCCAAGGATTGAGACAACCTCTCTGGGCCATCTGTTTGAGTGTTCAATCAACTTTATGGTGAAAAAAGTTTTTTCTTATGTTTAAATGTATTTTCTTGTATTCCAGGTTGTGCATTTTGCCTCTTGTCCATGTCACTGCATGCCACCAAGAGGAGTCTGGCTTTGTCTTCTGTACTCCCCCTCATCGCGTATTTATACGCACTAATAAGTTTCCCTCGAGCCTTCTCTTCCCCAGGCTAAACAATCTCAGCTCTCCTAGCCTCTCCTCATATAACAGATGCTCCAGTCCATTAATCATCTTAGTGGCCCTTCTCTGGACTTTCTCCAGTAGCTCCATGACTCTCTTGTACTGGGTAGCCCAGAACTGGACTCCAGGTATGGTCTCATCAATGCTGAGTAGAGGGGAAGTGTTGGGGATTAAAATAGTTTACTTACAGAATATTAGAATTAACTGTGTGATCGCTTAAAATTAGGTTGAATTGAAACTTGAGTGGCTTTGTTTGGCATAAGTGATTTTTGCTTGGCATGAGTGACTGGAATGTGGAAGCCTTAGGCCACAAACCGTAACTGAACTTTAGTTGAACCTTTGCTTAGCCGAAAAGGAGAAGTACAGGTGTCTTGCACAATGAGATAGAGCTGGACCAAGCCTATAATTCAAGGTAAGGACCTTCAAAGACAGAGAGAAACCGTTCCATCTGAAGTTAACAGAAGACAGACAAGACCCAAGTGCAGGTAAGATGGAAGGGTGATGAAAGTGCATGAGTAGATAAAATTCAAAAGATGTTACTCCAATCATCGTAGAGGAAAAGCGGCTATTAAACAAATTGATTGGACAAAAAAGTCTGTGCATGTCACGTGGACAGATGCATGAACACCTCGTGTAGTAGATTGTGAGGCTTTAAAAGGCACAGGAAAATAACCGAGGGGGTTCCCTCCTTATCGGAGGCACCCAGCTTGAGCTGAAATAAACTGACTCTGTGGTAGAACCTAGGGTCTGAACTCTTCTTTACAGTCGGAGGCTAAGACTGGATCCACCCGCACTTACACTTCTCTCTGAGAAGGAGTTTAGAAAGGAAGGGGGTCCAGTCTGAACCTCGCGACTCGGCAGGAGGGTCTTCTCAGACACTTCTATAACAGGAAGGCTCACATCCCTCAAACAGCTGGCAATGCTCTTTATGCAGCCCAGGAGGCTGTTTGCCGACTTTGCCATGAGGGTGCATTACTGGTTCATGGTCAGCTTGTTGTCCACCAGGACCCCCAGGACCTTCTCTGCAGAGCAGCATGTACTGGTGCATGGGTTTATTCCTCCCCAAGTGTGGAACTTGGCACTTGCCTTTGTTGAACTTCATGAGGTTCTTTTCAGCCTGTTTCTCCAGCCTGTCAAGGTCCCTCTCAATGGCAGCACAAGCATATGGTGTATCAGTTTTTCTACCACTTTCCAAACAGTAAAGTCCTCACAGATATAAGCTAGAAGCACTAGTCATAGTTAGCAGATGGAGCTTATTTCAGGTAAACGTCAACAGGAATGAGTTCTGTGCTATCCCATTCGATAGTGGTGAATGGAAAAATTTAGAGATGTTTTCCTCTTTTCCTGCAGTTCTGCTCTTTCTTGCTGTCACCAGTGCCTATAGTACTTGTAAAAACTAACTTCTAGTAATGCTGTAGTAAACATAATCACAAATAGATGGCAATGTACTGTTCTTAAAAGATTATAAGAATTGCAGGAAGGAAACTTGCCAACTGCCAAGTTTTAAAATAAAGTAAGAACCAAAAGAAGTATATCATACATAATATGAACATATTATGAATTATATGTATAATTGTCCTCTCTAGAAATCTTTATTTCACTAGTAGAAAAGCATATACAGTTGTTATACCCACTTGAGTTAAAATTAGTAACTATTAATTTAATTGAGCTATGATTTTTAAACTTTTTTATTTCTAGCTAGGATGCTGGACCAAATTTTTAAGATATTAAGGAAGGTAATTCCTTCAGTCTCACTTCGATGAAAACTTTGTGTGCTCATGGAAACTGCCCAGGCTAGAATTTGGGCCATAAAGCAGGGAACATCAGTGCACTGTAGCATAAAGATGAGAAAGGGCAGGGAGGGTGCTTTACTGAAGTTTACTTTCTTTTAAAGTCAGCTGACTGTTTGTGTAAGTTCATGTTTTGTTGGCATAAGCAATGAATGGTAACTTTCTGAATATTGGTTCTTCTTCCTTGATCTAGAAGGGAAAGGATCAGAGAAAATTCAGCCACTGAAAATACCCGTGGGCCAGTATTCCATCCAAAGTGCAGCAAATTAAGCTCAACATGAGCTGGCAATGTGCACTCGCAGCCCAGAAGGCCAACTGTACCCTGGGCTGCATCAAAAGAAGCGTGGCCAGCAGGTCGAGGGAGGTGATTCTGCCCCTCTACTCTGCTCTCGTGAGACCCCACCTGGAATACTGTGTCCAGCTCTGGGGCCCCCAACATAAGAAGGACATGGCCCCGTTGAAGCGGGTCCAGAGGAGGGCCATGAAGATGATCAGAGGACTAGAGCACCTCTGCTATGAGTACAGGCTGAGAGAGTTGGGGTTGTTCAGCCTGGAGAAGAGAAGGCTCTGGGGAGACCTTATAGCAGCCTTCCAGTATCTGAAAGGGGCCTACAAGAAAGCTGGAGAGGGACTTGTTACAAGGGCATTACAAGGGGCAATGGCTTCAAACTGGAAGAGGGTAGATTTAGATTAGATCTCAGGAAGAAATTTTTCACTATGAGAGTGGTGAGACACTGGAACAGGTTGCCCAGGGAAGCTGCGGAGGCCCCATCCCTGGAAGTGTTCAAGATCAGGTTGGATGAGGCTTTGAGCAACCTGGTCTAGTAGGAGGTGTCCTTGCCCACGGCAAGGGGGTTGCAACTAGATGATCTTTAAGGTCTCTTCCAACCTAAACCATTCTATGATTCTATGAAATCACTTCAAAATACATTGCTCTAAGAAACCTACAGAACCAGGGCAATATTCTCTGTATTTAGATGATTTCCATTTGAATAAAGAACAGAAGTTATGCTTTTTGTCACTTACTTTTATAGTTAGGATAATGTTCAGTACCGTGACTAACTTTTTGTTAATTTTCTTTCTTGTTTCTCTTTGAAGTTGGAGTTCAAAACTGTATATGACAAGGAAATATCTTACTGGGTGACACCACAGTTGTCCTTTTCATATAAACCTCTCCCACGTAAATAAGGGAGTTCTTTAGATTGTTCTTGTGTCCTGGAATATTAAAGGCTGATGACTTCGTTTCAGACATATTTAATTTTTAGTTATATGAGTGGAATTGCACCATTTCTTCTTATAGGATGTTATCATATCTAGGATACCAGGTAAAAATAGAAACTGAAAAATAGAATAAAGATATCAGACATAGGCCTGAAAAATTTAAGCTCTCTCACTGAGTGGATACCTCAGCTCAAAGTACAATATTCTGTTACTCAGTGAAAGGAGGAAAACTCTTGTTTGACTTGCCAAAATTTAGACCCAGCCCAGCAGATTAAACTGATATTTTGAGTATTTCTTAAAATTCTGTTATTTTAATTTATTCTATTTTAGTTGGTTAGATTCTGGCACAACCTAGGCAAAAAATACCTTATGTGGATATGTTCTTTGCATTAAGAAATGATTGGAATGTTCAGAAAAAATGTGGTCTGGTGGATTCTAAGCATCAAATCGGAATGTATGCGTTAAATAAGAAAGGGAGTAAAAGGGAAAATGCTTGTTATACTGGTCATAAAACAAAAGAAGCTGATGAGGATATACAGCTGTTGGTGGCTCCCCCAAGCCAACCAAAATCTGACAATTTAAGTGATGAGGAAGACGAAATTACGAGCCCCATATCTGGAAGAATAAGGGGATAGAGACCCATAATTCAAGCTCCCCTCAGACAGGCTGTAGGGCCTGAAGGGACACTGGTACACGTGCATGTACCTTTTACTACCTCTGATTTATTGAATTGGAAACAGGCGGTCGAACCGAAGCAAGAGAAAATGCATAGTACTGTTAAGACTGTAATGATGATTCATAATCCAAATTGGATATATATAGAGGCTCTCCTGGAATGTTTGTTTACCACCGAGGAGAAGAGAATGGTTTTAGAAAAGGCTAGAGAGGGACTGACTGAACAGCATGGGGGGGGTGCCTAATGTCGATATGTATCTCCCAAAAGAGGATCCAGAATAGGATCCGAATACAAGTGAAGGATTACAAAGGGTAAAGGAATATCAGAAGTTAATTTTATATGGGATTCAGCATGGAGTTCAGAAACCTAAAAATTTGTCTAAGCTGTATGAGATAAGGCAGGGGGATAAGGAAACACTGGCAGCTTTTTATGAGAGATTGTGTGAAGTGGCTCGGAAATGGACAGATCTGGATCCAGAGGATGCTACTAATTTAAAGTTATTTAGCATGTTGTTTATTGGCCAGGCAGCAGCAGATGTAAGAAAGAAATTGCAGAAGGTAGAGGGCGCGGATGGCATGATGATCTCACAGCTATTGTCAGTTGCATATAAGGTGTCTAATAATCGGAAGGGAATGGAAGAGAAGGAGAAACGAGGATGAGCAAAGCTGCAGGCTTCTTTGCTGGCTGTCTTGTCAGGAGGACAAGGAACAGGGAGAGGCAGAGGAAGTATGCAGAGTGGATTTCAGGAACAAGGAAGGAGCTGTGAGAATTATAATGGAAATTGTTGTGCTATCCCTTTAGGACTGAATCAGTGTGCATATTGTAGGCAAGAGGGACACTGGAAAAAGGATTGCCTGCACCTTTTGAATAGTCAGGAAAGAAAAATCAGAGAAGTCATGGGGGTCATGGCAGCAGTCGGGTTGGATTGAAGGGGACCAGAGGAACTTATTAAAGTTTCCCCAGATGATCCTCTGGTTCCAGTTAAGCTGGGGAATGAAATAATAGATTTTTTTTTTAATTGACAGCAGAGCCACACACTCTGTCGTAACCAGCTGTAGGGGCCCTTGAGTAAAACTAAGATAAGCATTGTCGGTGCAACAGGAAAAAAGACTTTAAGGCCTTTTTTACAGCCTATGGAATGTTCAATTGGGGATACTAAATTAGCTCATGAGTTCTTCTATATGCCAGAATGCTTGGATGGGATTTGCTTTGTAAATTGAATGCACAATTAACCTTTACTGAAGACTCTGTTCAGTTACATATTCCTCCAGAAACTGCTTGAAAAACCCAGATATGTCTGTTAACCAAAAAGGATCCTAATGAAGAAATGAATATTCCAGAGGAAATATTGAATGCAGTCATACCTCTGGTGTGGGCATCAAAGAAACCCGGACGAGCGATGAATGCGGCTCCGGTAAAAACTGAACTGAAACCAGGAGCTCAACCGGTAAG
>VFFE01008536.1:2603987-2623685 GCA_008921705.1 Burhinus oedicnemus | reverse complement strand
AGTGCTAAGGGACAATCACTTCTCTGGTCCTGCTCACCACACTATTCCTAATACAAGCCAGGATGCTGTTGGCCTTCTTGGCCACCTGGGCACACTGCTGGCTCATATTCAGCCAGCTATTGACCAATACCCCCAGGCACTTTTCTGCCAGGCAGCTTTCCAGCCACTCCTCCCCAAGCCTGTAGCACTGCATGGGGTTGTTGTGACCCAAATGTAGGACCTGGCACTTGGCCTTGTTGAACTTCATACCATTGGCCTTGGCCCATCAATCCAGCCTGTCCAGATCCCTCTGTAGGGCCATCCTACCCTCAAGCAGGTCGACACTCCCACCCAACTTGGTGTCTTCTGCAAACTTACTGAGAGTGCACTCGATTCCCTCGTCCAGGTTGTTGATAAAGATATTAAAGAGAACTGGTCCCAATACTGAGCCCTGGGGAACACCACTTGTGACCGGCCGCCAACTGGATTTAACTCCATTCACCACCACTCTTTGGGCCCGGCTTTCCAGCCAGTTTTTTACCCAGCGAAGAGTTTACCTATCCAAGCCATGAGCAGCCAGTTTCTCCAGGAGAATGCTGTGGGAAATGGTGTCAAAGGCTTTACTAAAGTCCAGGTGGACAACATCCACTAAGTGTGTCACCTTGTCATAGAAGGAGATCAGGTTAGTGAAGCAGGACCCGCCTTCCATGAACCCATGCTGACTGGGCCTGATCACCTGGTTGTCCTGTATGTGCTGCGTGATGGCTCTCAGGATGATCTGCTCCATAACCTTCCCTGGCACCGAGGTCAGACTGACAGGCCTGTAGTTCCCTGGATCCTCCTTCCAGCCCTTCTTGGAGATGAGTGTCCCATTTGCCATCTTCCAGTCACCTGGGACCTCCCTGGTTAGCCAGGACTGCTGATAAATGATGGAAAGTGGCTTGGTGAGCGCTTCTGCCAGCTCCCTCAGTACCCTCAGGTGGATACCATCTGGCCGGATAGACTTGTGTGTGTCTAAGTGCTGTAGCAGCTCGCTAACTGTTCCCTCTTGGTTGTTTTTCCTTGCAACTCATGTACCAGTGCCTGTAGGTTTGCGGGTAGGTTCTCCATCCCACTTCCTCATTTCCTCTCTGTGGTCACGCAGGTAAAACCACAGGGTGCTTCATGGTGTGTACCCTCTATATCCTCTCTCTTGAGCAGGAAAATGCTTACTCCTAATAGCTGAGATACTGGTCCGTACAGGTGGAGAGTAGGACCCATTGTCTTTGAGTTGCTGGAACTCCCAGAATAGTTTTTCAAACAGGCCTTTATTTTCCCTGGACAGTCTTTCCACAGCCGAGATGCAGGCCAGTAGGGAAGTAGAATGACTTTCTTCATATTGCTGGAGTTGGCCAGCTATTGCATCCACTGCTGGTACCTCTGTGTCTCCCCAGCTTATTGATGCCAATGCGTTGGCATACGATGATGGTGCGCTCTGTAGAGACTTCCGCCATATGGGTCGGATACATTGAACTTCATCTGGATCTGTGGTTGACTGCGGATCATCCAGGTCACGATAAATCAGCTCCTACAAAGCTAATTCCCTTGGGTACTGGATACTTCTCTCCCTGATGGTCCACTTGCCTGGGTGACATATAATATCTTCCTTGAAGGGATACATTTCCTTCATGGCTAACAGAAGTCGCCTCCAGAGGCTGAGGGCTTATGTCTTTTTCTAATCACCTTGTCAATGCCCCCTTCCCTAGACAGGGATCCCAGCTGCTTGGCTTCCCTACCCTCTAATTCCAAGCTACTGACCCCATTATCCCAGCATCGAAGCAGCCAGGTGACAATTTGCTCGCCTGAATGATGACTGAAATCTTTTTGTATATCTCGCAGCTTACCCCAGGGATAAGGATCAGGTGATTACCTCTGGTTCTTCCTCCTGTTCTCGTGATGACCCTGGTTCATCTTCATCCTTTGCTAAGCAAACTGATTTTTTGGTGTATCTCTTCTGTATAGGGGCAACTGATACCAGCACGGGTTGGTTCTCTGGTCCAGTAGCTACAGCACTCATCACAGGGGTTGAAGTAGCCGCAGCGCTCGTCATGGGGGTTGGAATAGTGTGCCCGTATATGCACTGATGCTTAACCCTAAGCAAGACCAAGACCTGAAACACATTCAAAAAGCCTAGCTAGTTCAAGCATCCCAAGGGTATTCAAAATTCTCGAACACTGTTGCAATTAGTCTGGAGGAGAAGGGGGAGGTCCCCCCCACAGATTGGTTCTCTGAGGGAGAAAAGGTAAAAAGCGTAATTGCTAAAAGTTTCTGCTAGGCTCCCGAAGTATGAAGATGAAACCGCTGCTGCCGTTTTGCCTTGTTCATCGTTCTTAATCATTAACAAGTACAGCCACAACACACCCGATTTCATCATATAATAAGCCCGCACTACAAGGCACAGCAAAACGATAACCTTGAGCCATTTCCCAGGGATGATAAACAGCATAACAGGGAGCACATACAGCAGGTTATGTGTTACAAGACGCAACCCCGAGAGCAACATTGTGTCTATTAACCCAATACAATGAATGCTTATGACAAATTTGTTCTAATGTTCTCTGATCAGGTTTGTCGTTATCTCAACCCGTCAAGCCTTGTGTTGAGTGCCAAAAAGGACTGCCATGGTTTAACCTCAGCTGGCAACTAGAACCACGCAGCTGCTCACTCACCCCCTCCCCCTTTTTTTGTTTTTACCCTCAAGAAGGGTGGGGGGGAAGAGGAGGGAGAGGGGAAAAGGAGGGGAAAGGGAGGAAAAAACCCCACCACCTCATGGGTTGAGATAAAGACAGTTTAATAGAAACAATAACAGAAAAGGAAAAATAACAATAATAATGACGTGGGTCACTCTCACTGCCCCAGTGAATTGGCACTGTCCTGAGCAGTGATCGTGGATTCCTGCCCCTGGCTAACCCCCATTTATATACTGAGCATGATGTCTATGGTATGGAATATTTCATTGGCCATTCTGTTGTTCTGTCTTTTCTTCTATGGGAAGCTGAAAAAAGTATCACTTACCTATTGGGTTTAGTTGTTGCTATTATTGATGTTCCTTTCACAGCAATCACTAGAAAGAAAATTAACTCTTTCCCAGCTGAAACCAGGACAGCATGGTACCTACTGAGCTGCTTGGTGGAGCTTATATCTATTACGTCAGATCACTTATCATTTTTCAGTCTCACCTTTTGAGTCTATTCCTGATATTTCAGTTTTGACTTTAGGCACCTTCTACTGCGTGCCTTCTGTAGGTCAGGAAAGACCCATGTTGTCTGAAGAGCAGAGTATCTCTTCTGATGTTTTCCTATGGGTGGGCATGAAGTGCAAAGATAACTGGCTTGCATTCATTTTCTAATGATTTTTGCACAGGTGTGTGGGATAGGGATATGCAGCGCTGATGTGGTTTTCCCTCATCTGAGGGGCAGTGGGAATAATTGCAATCCTTAGACCCTGTTCTCATGTGGATTTGGTTATATTTTGTCTGGTTTATATAGGGGAAAATGCTAGTGTGTCAGTTCCAGTTCATATTCACTGAGTCCTGTTCAGATCTCTTCTCCAAATCTGCTTTTTGTGTCATTTTCCTTGGAAGGAGACGGGAGAGCTGCTTTTGAATAACCTGCTAAGACTTTTAGTAGGAATTTGGTTGTGTTTTGTGAAGTGATTCATGCTGGAGTTAATGAGGTGGAATTACCTGGGAAGGAAAGGGTGATGAAATATGGCACCATTTCAAGTTACAGAAAGCACCTGCAATACTAAATCTTTGCCAGATTATTTCATGTTCAGTGATGGAGGACTGGGTGTAGGAGACAGGGGTGATGCACAGAAATGCAGCAAGGTGGAAGGTGCTGTCAACTCCAAGAAAGCATTTGAGATGCTGGGGAATTTGTAGAGGCAGGTATGAAGCAGGATGCTTTTCCAGTGTTGAAGACTGTGTGGAAATGGATACGTTAGTGGTTAAAGCATTAACTCTTGATGGATTGGAGGTGGTGAGGAGTAAACCATGAGAATTAGGAGGAAAACCGCTTAGTAGAGTACCAGCCCCACATGTGGAGTTCGCCCAGAGAGTAAAGAGCAAACTTTTCTCTTTTTCCCAAACTGAAGACAAAATGCTGCTTTGGTTTTGCTGGCATGTCCTGTCATCTCAGAGTGCAAGCTTTCTAGGGTGAGGACTGTCTTACCTTCCTGTAGAGGACCTAGAAGAATGATCTAATGCAGTGGTCTCCACCTCTTTTGATCACACACCCTATCAGTAAAAAATTTGTGAGCACTCCCAATATATTTTTATTTATATACTACTGTACTAATATGTATGTTATAAAACATATACAAAAATAAAAATTAAAAAAGGATGAGAGAAAGGTTAAACACTATTTTAAATTTTTTTAAACTTTATTTATTAATGGTACCAAAACCATTTTCTTCACACACCCCAATGGATTGTCTTGTGCACCCCACTTTGGAGACTACTGATCTGAGGTCTCCTGTAACATAGTTTAAATAAATTTTCCAGTCATCAGGTAACTCTTCTTCTCCAGGTTTTTTTTTTCTTTTAATGTTTGTGCTGTTTTCCTAGCTGATGTTTTTATTTTTTAGAAAACATGGCATGGTACAAGGGTAAAACCTTTAGACTACATCCATGTTGCGATTACAGTCCTGGCCTGACCCCAGATTTTTGGCCCCTGATGGTCTGTTGCTCTTCCAGGCACAGTCTCACTGGAATGTGATAGCTCAGAGCTGAGGGTTGGGAGGGGAAAGTGTTTAGTTGTTGCCTTTAACTTACCATTAAGAGATTAAGTATTTGTATATGATATTAAAAATGTCTATAAAATAGGTTTATTTTGAAGTTGAGGGTCCAGGTAAATCTTCAGCTATGCTGTAAGCGATAAGGTCAGCTTCTGACCAAGCTTCCTTTAGTTCTTCCTTTTTAAAATTTTCTTATGCTTGTAATACGGCGTTCATAAGAGCTGTCCAGCTCTGTTATGGTTTCTACTATTAATAAATGATGATGTCTCTTTCTAAGGATTACTACGGAATTACATTCCCTGCTCCTGCAACCTTGACAGGCAGAGATGGGAGCCTTGCTAACAATCTGTACTCAGGTGAGTGCTATTTAAAGACAAGCATGATAAGTGAGATGTGCTGGTCATCCTGCCATTGCTGAAAGAGCAGTCATTTTTCCCTTCTGTAAGCAGTTAAACTCATCAGTCCAAACTAGTCAAACAAAAGCAAGCATCTCCCTCTCAACTCTGACATTGATATTTTTTTTTTTTTAATTTTTTTTTAATTATTATTTGGTTTTCCTTCTTTCATGGTTTCGGTCAGTAATTCATACGTGACTTCTGGGACTAAGTTGGATAGCCTTTCAGAATAAGTGCAAAATTGTTATGAATGTAAACGGCAGCGTCATCTAGTGCCCTTCCCAAGCACGTACAGGTGCTTGAAAAATATTCCATAGCTTAATCATTCTTCTTGAAAATCATAGAATCATCTAGGTCGAAAGGAACCTTTAAGATCATCAAGTCCAACCGTTAACCTAACACTGCCAAAACCAGCACTAAACCATGTCCCTCAGCACTACATCTACACGTCTTTTAAATACCTCCAGGGATGGCGACTCAACCACTTCCCTGGGCAGCCCTTTCAGTGAAGAAATTTTTCCTAATGTCCAATCTAAACCTCCCCTGGCACAACTTGAAGCCATTTCCTCTTGTCTTATCACCTGTTCCTTGGGAGAAGAGATTGACCCCCACCTCTCTACAACCTCCTTTCAGGTAGCTGTAGAGATCCATAAGGTCTCCCCTGAGCTTCCTTTTCTCCAGGCTAAACAACCCCAGTTCCCTCAGCTGCTCCTCATAAGACATGTTCTCCAGACCCCTCACCAGCTTCATTGTTCTTTGTTGGACACGCTCCAGCACCTCAATGTCTTTCTTGTAGTGAGGGGCCCAAAACTGAACACAGTATTTGAGGTGCAGCCTCACCAGTGCCGAGTACAAGGGGACAATCACTTCTCTGGTCCTGCTCACCACACTATTCCTGATACAAGCCAGGATGCTGTTGGCCTTCTTGGCCACCTGGGCATACTGCCAGCTCATATTCAGCTGACTGTCAACTGGCTTGCTTTCCTTTTTTGGCACTGGAATTAGACCCCCCCCCTCAGCAGCTCCCCATACTTTGTTACTGCTATTTTAGCACTTGTATGTTCCCAGCAAAAGCTGCATCTAGCAAGCTCTCCCTCACCCTCCCCAGATCTAATGGACTTTGTTCCCAAAAGCATGTGTTCTAAGAAGCCCTTGCTCATTCCTGCTCTTGCTCTTCAGTTACCAGTGTGCAAAGATGACATTAATGCCATCCAGGATTTTCAGCCAGTGGTTTTCTTTCACTGCATCTGATTACAGCTCAAAACTGTAGCCATAGGTGTTATAATTTCTATAATGCTGGTACTAAGTGTTGTCATACTTTTTGGTAACCAACATAAAGGATTACTAGTTGGGAATGAGATAGGTGTGATTGATATATGTTACCTCCCTAAAAACATGTGAACATGCTGCTCTGTAGGCTGCCAGAAAATGCAAGTGTTAGGGAGTTTTCTGCTGCGTAATCACTTCTCTTGGGAGGCTGCTTTTGGGTTAATAACTGAATTTCCCTTCCTACTTCTTCAATAAGGTGGCTCAAAATGCAAGCATTGCTTTCCTGGCCTTCGGCTACTGTCTCCAGAACTTTGGTGTGAGGAACCGGACATCTAACTTGTCATGCTTGACAAATAAACAGACATTGACAAAAATGTGCCCATCACTGCCTGTAAATCCTAACTTGCTTTCAGCCCATGAAGCTTAGCTAATCAGTTTAACCTCCAGGAGTGTCACACTTTAACCCAACAACCATTTGCTCTTTGGCTATTTTCCATACTTCTGGTTTTAGCATGTTTTATTGCAATGATCTGATAGTAATGAATCTGCTCGGACCGTGTGAGATAAGTAAGTATTGGTATCTCCATTTTATCAATGGATTAGCCATGTCATGGAGTTCTGTGCCATCAACAGGCAATGTCCCTGTGGTTGTCAGGAACAGAGACCAGGAGAGTTCTTCCCATGAACAACCGCAGCCTTTCAAGTGTGGGATGTGCTCTCTTCTGTAGTTGTCTACTTGTATTCAGAGGATTTGAATCCTTTGAATCCTCTACTTTTGGAGTAGCTTTGATAGCTTTTCTGATCAGTTTGTTCTTTTGCAGGTGATGTAACAAAATTTGGCCGTGGGGATTCTGCCTCTCCTGCTCCTGCTACCACACTCGCCCAGCCGCAGCAGAACCAGACACAGACTCACCATACAACTCAGCAGCCCTTCCTCAACCCGACCTTACCCCCGGGGTACAGCTACACTGGGTTACCTTATTATGCTGGTGTGCCCGGCGTACCCAGTGCATTCCAGTATGGGCCAACCATGTTTGTAAGTGTGACAGCCTAAACTGTAACCCTCCCTTCGTGCCTCTCTGGTTTTGCTCTCTTCAGCCCAAACCTTCTACATCTTGGAAGCACAGGATGGTTTGGGTTGGAAGGGACCTTTAAAGATCATCTAGTCCAACCCCCCTGGCATGGGCATGGGCAAGGGACATCTTTCACCAGATCAGGTTGCTCAAAGCCCCATGCAACCTGACCTTGAATGTTTCCAGGGATGGGGCATCTACAAACTCTCTGGGCAACCTGTTCCAGTGTTTTACCACCCTCATCGTAAAAAATTTCTTCCTTATGTCCAATCTAAATCTGCCTTCTTTCACTTTAAAACTGTTGTCCCTTGTCCTGTCACTACAGGGCCTGGTAAAAAGTGTGCCCCCTTTAAGTAATGAAAGGCTGCAATAAGGTCTCCCTGGAGCCTTCTCTTCTCCAGGCTGAACAACCCCAACTCTCTCAGCCTTTCCTCATGGGAGAGATGTTCCATCCCTCTGATCATTTTCGTGGCCCTCCTCTGGACCTGCTCTAATAGATCCATGTCTGTCTTTTGTGCTGGGGGCCCCAGAACTGGATATGGTACTCCAGGTGGGGTCTCATGACAGCGGAGTAGAGTCATCTTCCCCAGTCTGCAAGGGATCTCCAAAAATGTGCAAGCATGAAAAAATAGCTGCAGTCTCTTTCCTGAGAAAACAGGAAATTTAAAAGGCCAGAACTCATGGACTCCTGTGTAGGTTACTGTAAATAGCAGACAGCTGCAGCTCATGGACTCAGCATTCCTGAAAGCCTGTAGCAGCTTCTGGAGAGTCAAAGGGAAACCCAAAGCTGAGTCAGTGAGCCGAGAGTGCCTAGGAAATCCTTTCGAGGATGGAGGAGACCCCATTAAGTTGGAGAGCAGGGCTGGTAGTCTCAGGAGGGAGAATGTTATTTGGGAAGAGGTGATGTTCCAGGCAGAAGGGTAGATGAGTCTATTTTAGGGCCCTGTGTTTTATGAAGCAGCCTCAAGCAGGAGTTGGTATTTCATTTGATGCTGGAGGGAGAGCACTGTGGTTGCTCTTTCTTGGGTTTGTGTGTGAGAATTTGCTGTTTACAGTCAGCGTATGAAAGAAATATGTGGCCTGTTGAGACAGGGTTTCACTGCAATCAGAGGGACTGCTCTAGCAGAAAACTTGGGGCTTGCACAAAGCTACTACAGCAAGTTACTGCTGGAAGTGTTAGTGCCATGTCCCATGCCATCTCAGTGCTCCCAACTCCAGATTAAATTTCCCACATGAGGTGGAGGTGCCTTCCCCACTAGATGGCAGAGGGAGCTTGTGTTTTGCGTGCTGTTCCCCAGTTAACAGGCCTCTTGTTTCCTTCCTTTGTCCAGGTACCTCCAGCATCTGCTAAACAGCATGGAGTCAACCTGAACACTGCATCGACTCCTTTCCAGCAAGCGAGTGGCTATGGGCAGCATGGCTATGGAGCAGGTATGCTTACTGCTGCGCTTTTCACATGAGTGTCTGCAGAGCTGCTTGCACACTGTAACACCTTGTCTTGTACACATCGACAGGCTATGATGACTTAACGCAGGGAACAGCAGCTGGAGATTACAGCAAAGGAGTCTACAGTGGGTCATCTCAAGCACAAAACAAATCTGCTGGCACTGGACCTGGGAAAGGTAACACATGAGACTTGAGGTTGCTCGAGTGGGATTTAGTAGGGGCAAACTCCCAGTGCTGTGCAGTCGACACAGCAGCCAGCTCTAAACAGGGTCATGATCCAAGCCATTTCTCTATCTCCCGTATACAAAATGCTTTTTTAATGGCCCAAGTGTTCCTTCTAAACTTCATGGCTGAACTTTGCATAAGGATTTGTGTGGCTGATGCGCAGCTTTGTCTGCAATTATACATGGGAGAAACAGTGAGCTGTTTCCTCTGCCAAAGTTTTCTTTGCTGAAGAATAGTGGTCCTGCAGTAGTGCCGTGTTTTTGAAGCCTAAGCAGTTGGATGCTGCTGAGAGTTGGTCCTCTGCCAAATGAAGACTAGATTTTGAGTTTCTTGGTAGGTAGCTGTGTGTTAGGAGCAAGCAGGGCAGTTCATACATCTCTGGGCTGTTGTTTCAGCTGCTGTCCATACACCCTGTAACTCATTGCGTTGTTTCATGCCTGGAAATGTTTCCTTTGTGACTGTAAAGGCTGAAGAATTTATACAGCTTATATGAAAGCTTTATTCTGCACATGCTTGTTAGACCTGAGAAATGTATACTGAATTGCTTAGCACTAACTAGTTCATCTTTGGGCTTAAGCAAATACCAAGCATTTGCTGTGCATTTGAAACACCAAGTCTTCAGCTAAGAGCTGATCGCACTCTCCTCTGTGGAGGAGCAATCCAAAAAAGAGCAATGTCCTAAGAAGGGTACAACCTGAGTCCAGTCCTCTGATTCACTGGCCAAAGGAACCACTGGTTTTATTCTGATCCAAGTGAAATGATTAGAGCCACTCTTTATAAGACTGTGAATAAGTGGCTGATTTGAGAGTCACCTTGCTGGTAAATGAGTGTTTCTGAGCCTGTTGTGGCACCAGCTGGTCCAGGTGGAAGCCAGCCTGAATCAGTGAAATGAATTCTCTCAGGGCAGAGGAGCATTGCAGACCTCACCCTTCTGCAGGATGTGAAAGGACAAGGGCTCAAATATGTAGCAGATGCTGACTCTCATTGCTCAGTGCACCACTGGAAAGCTCTTCAATGCTGCAGTAGAGCCAAATGCATCCCTAATCCTAGGGGAAAGCTGGCTTTTCATGAGCTTAAATGAGCGTTCAGTGCTGCCAGCTGCTGCTGTACATTTGAACCCAAGTGGTAACTGCTGGGTCGTGGATGTGGGTGATTTATCCCAGTGGGTTGGTTTCCTGCTTTGCAGCAGGAGCAAGGAACCAAGCCCTTTCTGTTCCCATGTTGGGGTGCTGTGGGTCTGAGAGCATGGAGAACCCTGCTGGGCTGGCCATCAGCAGGGAGTGTGGTGCTGCAGACAAAGGTGCATCCACTGAGGCTGCTGGAGGTGCTGGGAGCAAAGCATGGGGCTCATGCTGGGTGCTGGTTGACTTTCTCATTGTCGGTGGTTTTTTTTTGTTTTCCAGGTGTTTCTGTGACCTCAAGTAACACAGGTGTGCCTGATATCAGTGGCTCAGTCTATAATAAGACTCAGGTGAGCAATGCTGGACCCTCCTCCCCTGTGGCCTGAGGCCAGGCCGATGGCTCCCCCTGTGGAGTGCTTGGGGCCAAGGGCCATTCTCAGGCCAGTCGGTTTCGGAGTCAGCAGGCTGTGGCATTTCTTATGCTGGCTGTTTGCTGTTAGAGAGGAGTCTTGCCCTCTGTCCCACCACTTCTGTCATGTCAGCTCCTGATGGCAGCTGCTGGCATAGGTGCAGTGCTCTATGCTGCTGCATGCTGCCCCAAGTGTGCTGTGTTCTGGCTGCAAATGAAGTGTGATGGCACTAATGATTTTAGTCAAAATAGTCCCCAAAGCAGGTGAGTTGAGGGGGAGGAAAATCTTATTGCTAGTTTTTGTTTGGCCTCCCTGGGTAGGTTGAGTAATTCTAGGCTGAGCCCCTGCAATGTGTGAAGGACTGATTTCAGGCAGCTGCTGCCATCTCATGTCCCACTGAGTAAAAAGAGGGTGGGGGGGAAAAGGAATGCAGTAGCTGTGGAAATAAAAATAAAATGTTGGAGGTGTTAGTGCAGAAGTATGGGTGAGAACAGGAGCTTGAAACTCCTCTGCTGAAGTGCTTGCAGGTGTGACTTGGCTTGCTCATGGGGTTGGTGACAGGTTCAGGTGATGTGTGTTTGGGCCACTCTTGTTCTTGTCTGGTCACTGTGGGGCTGCTCACATGGGTCTCTGATGCTGTCCCCCTTGTCTCCTGTGCAGACATTTGACAAGCAGGGATTCCATGCTGGCACGCCACCTCCTTTCAGCCTGCCCTCTGCTCTCGGATCGACTGGGCCCCTGAACCCTGGTGCTGCCCCGGGTTATGCTCCAGCCCCATTTCTCCATATCCTGCCTGCACATCAGCAGCCTCATTCCCAAATACTGCATCACCATCTTCAGCAAGATGGGCAGGTGAGTCCTCCCCTTCTGCCTCTACAGCATGCCTGAGGGCAGATTGCTCCCACACACATCCCACCAGAGTCTTGGGGGTTTTTGCTTCCTTCTGGTTTTTGCTTTGCTCATTGACAATGACTACAGACTGACAGACTCGATGCCGTTGACCAGCTTGGGGAGGGAACCTCATGAAGTTCAGCAAGGGGAAGTGCCAATTCCTGCACCTGGGGAGGAACAGCCCTATGCACCAGTATATTCTGGGGGCCAAAGCAGCTTGGCAGAAAAGGCCCTGGGCGTCCTAGTGGACGCCAAGTTGACCATGAACCAACAATGTGCCCTTGCCTCAAAGAAGGCCTAACGGTATCCTGGGCTGCATTAAGCAAAGTCCTGCTCACCACAGGGAGGTGATCCTTCCTCTCTGCTTGGCACTGGTGAGGCCACATCTGGAGTCCTGTGTCCAGTTCTGGGCTCCCCAGTATGAGAGAGACATGGATGTATTGGAGAGTCCAACAATGATGATGAAAGGACTGGATCATCTCTCCTATGAGTAAAGGCTGAGAGAGCGTCAGCCTGGAGAAGAGAAAGCTCAGGGGGATCTTATCAATGTATATAAATACCTGAAGGGAGGGTGTAATGGGGATGGAGCAGGACGTGTAACTCTGGGAGAAAAATCATGCAACCTGCAAGGGGATGCTTGTTGGCTCCAATTTCTGATTTGGTTTCACCAGCCTATGCATTTCCTTTCCTCACTATAAATGTTCCCTGAAGAAACAGGTGTTCTGCATTAGAGTCCAGAAATAGGAAATTACTTCTCCAAATGTGTGACATCCTTGGCTGGTGCACCGCCTCTGTTCACCTTGAGAGAGCTCCTTTGCTGTCCCCAGTCCTGCTCCTCTCCTTCCTTGTGCTTGAACCTGTCTTGGGTGGGATGGTGCATCCCCATGCTCCTGCTTGGTGTCTCTGTGGCTGTTTGTCCTGGATTGCAGAATGTGGAGATGTTGCAGAGCAGAAATGGATCCGTTGGGGGGGGGGGCATAACTTCGTTGGCGGGTGTCAGGGCCTGGGGGCGGTAGCTCTTCTGCTGAGGTACAGACAGGCTTGTCTTCCTGGGAGTGCTGGTGCTATGGCAGCTGATGCTCATGTCTCCTTCCTTTCTGATTTCTAGGGTGGATCTGGCCAACGCAACCAACCCAGCACCATGCAGCAAAAGTCTCAGGCTACCAAAACTGCCTATGGCACTTCTCCGTACTGGACAAACTAAATCCGAAACTGGGGAGGGGGGAGAGAATGAAAGGAGAGGAGGAGAAAAAGAAAAAAAAGACCAAGTCCATTCCTGGAATTATTAGGAGAAGAAGTAACTGCTCAGCCAAACATCTGTGCGGGGAGAGCTGCAGCCAGCCAGCCATCCTCTGTGTGACTCGCCCGCTTCCTCTTTGAGTTGCTGTTGTATGTAATATATTTATGTATGTATTTGTAAATGTAATAGAGCCTAAATGTGGTTTTCTGCATCTTGCAGCCTGTTTTATTTTCTTTGTAGGAAAACTAATTATTCATTTCCCATCTGCACCAGGGCATCCTTCCTTGTTTTTTTTTAAGCTTTATAACTCTGTCAAAGATAAACTGTGCCTTTTTTTTTTTTTTTTTTTTTCCTTCCTTACTGTGGTATTCCCTTACCCAAAGATAAATATTATCTGCCTGAAAATTTCTGTTTGTTCTTGGAAACATCACTAATCCCAAGAGTTCAAACATCATGAGTCACACAAGGAGTTTTTTGTTTTTTTTTAAATAATAAAAAACAAACTTGATCAGTTTCAGTTAATTGTATTTGGTTTTTGGTTTCCAATCCTGTAAGTTGCATTCAAAGCTCATTCTCTGCTCTTCTCTATTGTCATAAGAGTTAGAAACTGTTCCTTTAAATTAAAACCCTGTATTTTCAGCAATAACTTGACTTGCGAAGCAAGAGATACAACACACAAATATTGCAAGGCTTGAAAGAAACTCATGAGGTGTTGGTAAGCCATCTGCCTGTGTGTGGAATACTGAAACAGCTCTGACAACAGCCAAGATCTATATATACACCTTTTCCACATTTGAAAAAGAAAGGGACATCTCTCCGCCAGAAAGGAACATAATAAGCCTTTTTCAAATTATTATCTGGGAGTTTACTGAAAACGCCCAAATGATTTTGCATTTCTTTTTTCCTCACTGAGTGCCGGTGGATCAGACACCACTGAGGCAGGCAGATAACGCCTATCCCAGGAGATCACTGACACAGACGTGCAGGGGAAGAGAAATGGCTCCTGCCTTGCTCAGGGTTTTACACTGCCCAGAGCAGCAAGCTGGGGGCCGTGCAATGGCTCATCCCCAGTGCCTGGCTGAAGCGGACCAGCCTCTGCCACTGCAACTCGCTGGAATGATGACAGCCAGCAAAGCAGGGTTACCCCTTCCTCTCTGGGAAAGGTACCTCTAATAAAGAGGCACCATTTTATTATGTAATTAAATACGTGCAAGTGGATAAAGGGCTGAAAAGATGGAGTCTGTTATCTCCAGAATTATCTGCTCAGTCACAGTGACAGCCCCTGCTCCAAGGAACTCACATGCAAATTAAGCAGCCTAGCAATGGGAAGTCACCTTCATGGTGTAGTGGTCCTTTTGCTGAGCTGGTTTGCCCTCACAGCCACTCACTCCAGAAGCCAGGCAGTCTCCTCTGCACCTTCTCCCCATCTTGGCTCTGATACTGCATCCAGTTCTGCAACAGGAGGTCAGCTCCACACAACACAAATTATTACGGAGGCAGAAAACCTGCATCCCATCACCACTGAGCACCTGACAACATAGTTGGACATTTGCTCCCTTGTTTTGTATTTTCTTTCCCCTTAGCAGGAGGAGCAAGGCTGTTAGGTGTGCTGTGATTAAATGCAGCCAAGCCAGCTGTTACATGACACATACCATGATTAGGAACAAGCAAAGCTATGATTGTTCAATCAGGCTGATGCAAAAGCTGGAGAACTCGCCTGGCAAGTGACAGGCAGACCCCATGGCAGGGATTCTCCCACCTGTTTCTAAGGTCATCTTCAGCAGCAGAGTGGTCCCTTCTGGCACTAAGTGTGTGCTGTCTGAAAAAGAAATCAGTGGGATGGCTTACATGTATATTTACCCTGGTAGGAATGCAACCTTCAGTGCTTCACGCCAGACCAAAAATCCTTACCATTCACTATCACGTTTTCAGAGCATTTACCTCAAATTCCAGTTTTAAGAATCAAAGTGGTTGGTGAAACTCAAAACACAAGTGATGATCTGGGCCAGCACCTCAGCTGGTGCAAGCAGCTTGCAAGCATGCATCTCCACTGGTTTTCCTCCAGCACAGAGTTAATTATTAGCTACCAACAAGGTGACACCGACACACTGGGTCTCTGCTGCAATACACTAACAGCCATGCCAGTCTCAGCTTGGCTGGCTTGTCACTTCAGCTGCATGTGCTCTGACTTCCCAGCCTGTGCCAAGCCGTCATACGCCACCCAACAACACTACCCCTATCTACAAAGAAGGGGAAACACACTCTGTGTTGTGTTGCCTGCAAAGGTTTGGAGAGACAGACTGGAACTAGCTACGGTGTAAAATGATATAGATGTTAATTTAAGGGCCTTATCTCCTGTAAAGCTAGGCTAAATGCTGCAAGAAACCAGCTGGCTCCATTCTGTGCTACTCAGGAGAAAAATACCCCAATTTAGTCTTCCAGGTCTGAACATGCTCTTGCCCAGAGTGAACCTTCTCTCTCTCATGTCAAAAATCAGACGCAGGTGCGAGCAGGAGTGGAGAGGGCAGAGGGGAAGATATAGCCCTCTGCTGACATCAGACTGCTTTAGGGAACAGTTATGAAGAATAATCTGATTCCATGCCGCTGTTCTTATTAGAATGGGGAAAGGAAAAATGAACAAGTTTTAAAATAAAGACAGCACTGACGCTTTCTTGTTTCCCTCAGAGAAGGGAAGGCTATTACCTTCCTGACTTCAGCTGGAGGAGGTAGGGGGGGGCTCTCCTGAGCCACGGCTGTCAAACTGTGACATTACCTCCTGCTGTCCATTTTGCGCAGATGTTTTTGCTCATGGCAAGGTGGGAGAATTTAAAGTCCAGTAATTGCTTAAAGGTCTTTCATGCCAAGGCAGGAGGAATATGATTGGGGGAGGCGGCACCTGTTGCTTAGAGCCCATGTTGCTGATGGAAAAGCATCAATCTGCCTTGGGCTATGCTGGCATTAAGATTACAAACCTTTCCTTCACATCACTCCACCAGTCCCTTCCCCAAACTAATGGCTGCAGGGGGAAACACTTCAGAGCTTGGTTTACTGTTTGAAGAACTTGCTGATAGAAATCAATGATTACTTCTCTTAAGTAAAGGCTCAAGGAAAGGAGACTCATGCCCATCCCTTGGAGATTATCAGCAGCACAGCTGTGAGCACCCTCCTATATTTATTGGCCTCTTTCAGGTGGGGAATCAACTTCCAGGTTTCAGCATCACATGGCTCCCCTTTCACATTCCCATGGCACACCCAGGCTAAAGATATCTTATCTTTCTACATCTAGCAAGGTTTTGGGAAGGTGGCAGGGACAATCCCCTCAGTGAAGAGCAGCGTCCCACCAGATGCCATCACTCGTACAACTGCTGGTCCAGGGTAAAAGGCACTGCAATGCAAATACTCGAGAGTAAGCCACTGGCCCAACATGAATGGAGCATGACACAGCCCAAATCCTCAGTTTGGGTGTGTATACACAACCATTTGCTCATTTTCTTTGGGCGACTTGAGAAATCCTCTTGATGGAAGTTCTTACAATAGATACATTTCCAGTAAAGTCTTCTAGCACACCAAATCGATATTTACCAACAAAAAAGCCAATTAGGGCTGAAAAATTCCCAAATGCTTCTGGCTCCTCTCTGGTCTTTTTAAGCACAGATCTTCCTGCCTCCCTGATCTCATGATGAAGTTACTGTATAAAGTTACCAGCGAAGACGTGGTTGAAGAAGGGATGTTTGTTTTGTCTTTAGAACAAAAAAGGTATGTTTGACAGGTGTGATGAAAACATTTATCAGCAACCTACTTACCTGAGAACAGGGTAAATGTGTCCTCACACCACAGTAATATGTGAACACGAAGACTGCCTTGCATTTGGCAGAATTACAAGGCACACAATTAGTCAGCCCAGCCAGAGATTGTTCAACATGCCATTAAGTCCTTTGTGAGCTGATAAGAAAGAAATGCATGCCAAGGAGCAACACAAAAGCTTGTTGAGACAGGACCAAATATAAGGTCTCTAATGAAACAGGCTTTTGCCAACATCCACTCCCTCAGGTTCCCATTCAGATTACACTGCTTCAAGCTGCATCTGGGCAGATGAATGGGGCTGCACAGCTCAATAGGGACAGTGGCTACCAGCAATGTACTCATTTTTAAATGATGCAATTTATTTCAATGACAAATGTCTGATAATTTCCAGCAGCTGAAGCACATTCTACCACCCCCTACACCAGAAGCAGCCAAGCATCCCCGCACTGGGGCACTAGCAGTCTACTGGCATGAAGGGAAACTTAGCCCAGGAGCCCAGGCAAAAAAGGCAGATAGGCTTGTTAATAGACACATGGGCAGCTGACTTAAGATGGCGTTTTTGGACAGTCCAAAAGTGTCCACTGGACTCACAGAGGATGTTTGCTTCTGACTTTGGCACTAGGAGGCTATGTTCAGGCTGTTCTTCATTACTGGATTTGAGTCCCCTTCCACTCATCTTTTCCACTGAGACTGCAAGGTCTCCAGGGCATAAAATTCTTTCTATGAAGAGTTTATGCATGAATGAAAAAAAAAAAAATAAAAAAATAAAAATCAAGCTGATGCCTTTCCTGACCTGGTACATAAAAGGAGGTATTTCAATTAATAACAGTAAAGTTAATGTTCCTGAAGAAAGAAGGAGGTGCCACACAAGAGCATGAGGTCTGGGCCCCAAGTACCAAAGGGACCTAATAAAGCATTAGCATTTTGACATCCCCAAGCTTCAGTCTTCCCACTGTTCCCACAGGCTGAGCTGAACTGATCCTGATTATACCACTTAGTGGTAGGAACAGTGCTGTGCCTTTGGATTAGTCTGTGTCTGGGGAGCTTAACCACCAATTATATGTGCTTCACTGCTGTAGACCTGATAATAACAACAATAATAATTATCATTTATAAGGGTCTTTGCATTTTCAGAGCTCTTTGCAACCATTAACTAATTAACACTGTTGAAACCTTTGTTTAATTTGGAGCATCTTTAGATGGAGGTCATTCCTCCAGCACACAACTGCTAACATGAGATGTCTCTGAAAGCAGCTCTTTCATTTGATCTATATGCACATGCATGCGTTTCCACCTTCTTCTCATTTTGTAAGAGAGGGAAAAAACAAAGGTGGCAAATGGGTTCAGATACAGCTGAGATGAGACCACACACTGCTTTTTGGTGCTTTTCTGTGGGCTCCTCTCTAGTGTTCTGTGCTCACTGCCTAACCATTAAGGGTGGGGTTTTTTTGTTTGGTTTTTTTTTTGTTTGTTTGGGTTTGGGGTTTGTTTTTGGGTTTTTTTTGTTTGGGGTTTTTTTTTTTTTTTTTTAATCTGAAGAAGGGCTGTGTTTCACATAGTCAGAGATGCTGGGAAATCCTGTGTCAAACGGGGGCGGAAGCAAGCAAGGATAGGAACCTGCTGTATTTTTTTCTGAAGAGAGTAAACACATCTCTTTAAATCAGGGCCCAAACGATCACTGGGACAGCAGATATGGGAACAGACATATCCCTGGCGGGGGAGACATCTCATATTGACCAGTCTGGTATTGGGCAATAGAGATTTACTGAAGACAGGAACAGCTCTCCAATTTCCCCCTGCTGAGGGACTTCTTCCCACGGTGTCTCTCCCACCCTAGGCCTGCATCCATCACTGACAGCTCAGCTGATCTGCCCATACCATTAGCCCATCCCACAGTCATCCACATCATTCATGCACGCTCCAGGCACTTGGACCCTGGTGAGGGAGAGCCTGTCCCAGACCTTAGTGCAATCAGACAGGCTGAGATGGGAAAGGCTGTATGCAGTCAACCCACCTCAGCTTTCTTGTGGCTACAGCCATAAGCACAGCATCCTTGTGAAATACCCTGTGCTACATCTCACTGCAGCTCCTGCAGCCTTCTGAGTTTTTCCCATGCTATTGTTGGACAAGGCAGTCATTAACAGATAGGGACCACACTTCTGTCCCCTCATTCATGTTTTTCCATTCCCACAGACTGAAAATACCCTTTAAATTCTGCAGGTAACAGAGTTAATGAGAAGTCTGCGTCCAAACTTGTCATGAGGCAAATAATCTAGTGCACTCTTGATGAAAGTATGATCTAGTAAGATCAGTTCCTTGTTCTACTTTTCTCTTTTTTTCTCCCCCGACTCTTCTCCACCCTAACACAGTTTAAACTCCATCTGAATGATACTTAATCACAACTGATGGAAGTCCCAGCTCATGTAGGGGCCAGGGACTGAAAGAGTCATTGTGTCTTGGAGGCACTAGAGGCATTTGGGTAACACTTCATATTGCACCATGCAAACATAATGCTGCACCCTTGCCTTAGAAATGTCACTGCTGCTGGCTGTTCAAGCCTCACCTGCATGGGACCATTTGTGAATGGACATTTGCTATGAAACAGGCTCCATTTTTTAAATAATTGGGTCACATGCAAGGTGCTTGTTCAGAGCTATTGAAGAAAGCAAGGTGCAAGGTTTCCCACAAAGTCTTTGATCTTTGAGCAGCCTTCTGAGTAGTCCCAAAGTACTGCCCTTTTCCATGAGGCTCCTGCTTCCCACACACCTGTCCAGTTCAGCCTACACCAATGCCAGTGCAGTCCTGCCAGCAAATTGCCTGTAACCCCTCATTTCACTGGCTTGGCTGTTCCTCGCCTCCCAGTGCCTCAGCTGGTGTCAGGGACATTCAAGGAAGTAGGCAGGGCTGTAAATGCTGATCCCTCTTCCCTGTGAGCAAAAGAGTACCCAGGGAAATCTGTTTTGTCTGTGGCTTCATCCTTTCTGCTTTCTATTTGTATGTCAGTGTGAGCAATTCCTCATCTGCTTTGACTTTAGGTTTAGTGACATTTTCATTAATACCTATCACATG
>VFFE01008536.1:2024259-2034507 GCA_008921705.1 Burhinus oedicnemus | reverse complement strand
CCCACCCGATATTAGTATTACTAATAGTCACAACTATATTAACGGTAGTAAATCTTATCTTTTGGTGTAAACTGAAGAAGCTTACTGAACAGATATGGGCCTTAAAAGTAGTAATGACATATAACGAACCACTTTTAGCAGCAAAAGAATTTGCTTAGGAGAAAGAAAAGGGGGGAATTGATATAGGGAACTAACTGTCCGCTTTGTAATTTCTAAATCGCTTAACAATCCTGTTTGTTTCACTTCCCTGAAAAGACCTAAATCAGATATTTTCACATTAAGTTTATCAAACACCAGTATATTTCTAGTTGTTAAGTCTTTGTGGACAATATGGTGGCTTGAAAGGTATTCCATTCCTGCAGCTGAGTCATGATGTGGAAAAAAATCTGCTAGTTCGAGTGGTTTTTACTGTCTTGTCATCATCAATGCTGCCAACATCTGAATGAGATGGCATCACCAAGAAATCATGGAGGTCACTATGAGAACAATAACTAAAAATCATGCTTATGGGTTTTTCCTTTGTCACTATTCACAGAAAGCAAACAATGTTCGGGTGCTGTAACAACGATCTCAGCATTGCCTCATGTTTGAATTCTTCCCGAAGAACCAATTCTGCTTTGTCTTTAAGTGCCTTGATAGCAATAGCTTGTGTCTGTTCACCTGGTGTCATACCAAAAAGATGCCCCTTGTAGACTTTGCTAAACCTCTCTTCTCCTAGTTCCTCCATAAACTGCACAGTTGACAGATTGATTTCTTTATGTTTAGCCTGAAACAAAACAAAACAAAACAAAAAACAACAATGTTTGCTAAACAACAGAAGCTTTCATTAAAGAAAAGCTCCCAGTGGTTAGATGCTCCCACAGGAAGATAATTTGTGTCAAAATGACTTTTCAGTTTTTTGTATATTCACAACAGTATATTGATTTTACAGCTGACCTTGGAATGAGTTATACCATTATCAGAAGTGTAAATAAAATTATGCTGCAAGATGATGAATATAATTATTTTTACAAAGGAGCCATCACATTTCCAGCAAGCTAAAAGAACAATTAATTCAGAGTAAATATGTCAAATAATTACACCTATTAACTGCAACTGCACAACAGACATGCGCAGAGGTGCACTGCCCATTGGGGATTTATCAGAAAAGCCATGGGTACCAGCTCAGGAGACAGAAGCCTTTGTGGGGGGAACTGAAAGATCCCTCCCAGCAGAAGGAGGAATGAACCCTCTCTCTTTGGTTCTATAAGAAGGAAAAGGGGCAAAACCAAGAGTAAAGAAATCCCCAGAGGAAGCAAGGGAGTTTGTGACGGTGGAATTCATAAGCGTAGCCTGAACAAAATGGGCTGGAGGAGTTCCAGGCTGAGCCACATGCATTTGATTTGATTTGGGAACAAGCTGTAATTTTAGTCCCCAACAGACTGAACTGGACAAAACAATCTCCAGCACAGCCCAGACTTGGCCATTAAACCTCCCCCTTAATGCACAAAATCGATGCAATTTGTAACAATTGGCAATTGCTCATCCTGCAGTTTCCTGAACAGATGTTGCCGACTGTACCAAATTGAGTATTGTTTTTGAGAACTTCTGTCTTGTAAATACTATTGATTAAATATTCAACATTAGATCTGAACAGGATTTTAACATGGAGATCATTGCACCGGGGGGTTTAGATTGGATATTAGGAAAAATTTCTTCACCGAAAGGATTATCAAGCATTGGAACAGGCTGCCCAGGGAAGTGGTTGAGTCACCATCCCTGGAGGTATTTAAAAGACGGGTAGATGTGGTGCTTAGGGACATGGTTTAGTGGTGGTTTTGGCAGTGTTAGGTTGATGGTTGGACTCGATCTTAAAGGTCTCTTCCAACCTAGGCGATTCTGTGATTCTGTGATCATTTAGTTAACCCAGAAAAATTATATGCAAGAGCAAAGACTGTAGACAGAAGTTCAAAGTCTTTTTTTTTTTTACTCTCCTTTGTGATTTAGAAACCTGTTGCACTTGGAGTCAACTCAGTGGTGGTTCACAATACCAGACAGATTAGAAAAGAAACCCTGTCACGCATTCTGCTTGAAAAAAGCAAATGAGACATGCTGTTACCACGAGGAAAAATGAGCTACAAACTCAAGATTGGATTAGAAATAACATTTCTAGTCACTGAGACGAGACAAAATTGGAATTGACAGGTAAGTGCAGATGTCATAAAATATTTTGTACTGAAAGCTATTGCCTGAGGCCAGGATTTCTAGATACAGCTAGTGACAGCTGAACTAGATGGCCAGAATGAAATTTAGGTTCCTTAAAACATGACTCAGTTCGAACACTGAAATTCTAAGACACTGAAAATCATGACACTTTGGAAAATTGTGGCCTAAGCAAATTCTGCAAGAAATACCTGTTTATGCTGAGTAATAAGTGGCATTTCCATGTCCTGTCTAGGAGGTGCTGTCAGCTGGCGACACTGCGGTATAGCAGCAGATGCCTTCTGTTTGTTTCTGCACATACAGACCAAGAAGAAAAGGCAGGCGATAATCAAAGATATCAAATGCTGGGAACAAGGATGTAGAGGATTCCCATTTTTCTGTTGTCATGTGGGCCTGTCAGGCACAGAAATATTCATTGTTTATAAGTATTTTTAATGCATTCAAGAGTAAATAAAAATAAAAAGCACTAGAGTGTGATTATTAATGCAAAATTTTAAATGAAAAGTAAACTCCTATAATTTGAAAACAGAAGCTGTGCTTTTTTCCCCTCACACGTTAATTTTCCAATAAATGCTTCAAAGAAATTTGAATGGACATAGCAGCAAGCAGTATGAAGATAAACATTTAACACTTTCTGTGTTGACTGTACCAGTACATGATTTATTTCACATTATTTTTTAGGTTTCCTGCTGTGGAAACTGCAGAATATAGACTTGACTATCATTGCATTATCTTGTTCAGTGTATAAAAAATAAGTGAGTAGTTTTGATCATAGTATATAATGTGCTGATCTCAATGTGATAAACTGCAGCACAATATGGCAATCTGGTCTTCTCACTCAACTTCAGACATTTCATCAGCACTTTGCCCTGTAATTTACCTCCACTGATACTACTTCTGCCCAGAATAAAAGAAATCTCACCTTTTGGTGGCAGAGATATTACTTGTACTTAATAAAATTAAAATGTTTATGTTACAGTGAGACAAAGATGAAAAGGCCATCAATACATTTAATAAGACTGCTCTGGAGCCTTTCTAAAATACTTTTTTCTTGGTGTTTAGAGACTCTAGGGCAGCATAATGACATCCAAAAGGTTTGCCTTTACATCATGATTGATTCAATGCAGAAATTTATTATATATGACAAATCATGTTACTGTAAAAAAAGTGAAGTGACTCAGAAATATCCTATCAATTTTGAGTACCCTTAGATAGCCAGGCAATCTATAATGAAACCACTTTTATGGCTTTCATGGTACATTTGTTGCTGCAGGAAACATTGTTTTCTTCCTAATGAGGACAGTATTAAGTTGCTTTGTGTTGTCTAAAGACTATTACCACTGTAACAAATCTGTACCAGTACAGGCAAGTAAATGGGACTGTATTAAGCTGTGAGAGGCTGCTTTTTAATTTTGCTAAAAGTAGTGCAATACTGATCCACAAGCAGATAATGTGGGACATTCCTGAGACAATAATCTATTTTATATCTCTGCTTCTGTGTGTTTTGCAGTTTCCTTACAACCAAGCATAGTGCTATATCTCCCTCTACAGGATCTGAAAATCCTTGTTGCCTGCAAGGTGCCATAGAGAGTGAAAGCAATAATGCTAACCAAAACCAGTCACATAGGATGATAAACACATCAAGGCATGACATTTGACAAGTTAGAAACCAAACCACAACAGTACCACTAATTATTATCTCTGCTTGAGCCTTCAATAAGTAATTAAAAAAGTAGCACAATATTTCAGTTACAAGCTCCAGTCCCAAGAAAATATTAAATGAGTGCCAAACTACAGCAAGTGAAATATTTGAAAGTATAACCTAAGTGAATCATACTTGTAACACTATGACATTTTTAAAACTACACAGGATTTAGGACAGTAGTAGGGGAAAAAAGAAAGAGAGTACATAGTACAAGAAGATATGGCATACAATTCCATGCGTATGTTTTTATTCTTTGTAAAACACCAGGCCCCATCCATCTGGCCTCCGGGATTTTAGCAATATGCATGTCCTCCGCCTAGCTCTGGAAACTGTGTGCTTGTCAGATCATGGTTGTGGGGATTCTGAGAGTCCCAGAGTTGACAAGTGTGGCCAGATTTGGTAAAACTGACTGTACCTCTATAATCTGCTCCAGAATCATTGTAGCATTGAAGATCTATAACAAAAGACTTGACAAAAAGTTACAAGTAACAAAGCAATCGGGAGCAAACAAAACTAAACCAGTTGAAGTACATATACCACAAATGCATAAAATAAAGTGTGTTAAGAATTATGTACTTAAATTTAGGTAATTCAGGATTTAAATAAAAGTTGTGGTTTTTTGAAACTTCATCTCTGTGGCTCTCCATACTCTTTGATACTTGGATATTTCTGAATTTTGCCCTTGAGTGTCTCAGCCCTACAGTTATACTGTTGTGGTTTGGGCTGGACTAGCCACTGAGATGAACGACAGATGCTCTCCCCACCTCTCTCTCCAGGGAGAGGAGGGAGAGAGAGAAAGAGACTTATGAGTTTAGAAGAAAACTAAACTACTTTAATGAAAACATTAATAAATTAATAAAAAGAAAATAATTAAATATATAAATATACACAAAACCATATCACACTTCCAGGATGATGATCATGTCACCAGCAGGCACTAAGGAAGTCCCAGACTGGACTCAGCGACAGACAGGAGCTGAACTCAAGAAGTGGATCCAGGAACACACGGATCAGGATCAAAGGCAGACGAACAGACAGAGTCTTCCTTGGACGCTGGCCATTGAAGAAAGAGGGCTGACCCTTTGATCCCTCAGCTTTTATACTGAGCATGAGACAGATGGGATGGAATACCCTTGTTGGTCAGGTTTGGGTCACCTGTCCTGTCCGCTCCTCCCTGCAGGTGTGACCCCTCTGCGCTCTTCTGCTTCCGACCCTCCAACGGGGGCAAGTAACAAAGTTGGCTGGCCTTGGTTGTTATAGCAATAAGTATAAACAAGAGCCTCTCTGCATCCCATTCCTTGGTATAAATTACAGCTAATCAGGTCATATCATTCTGAGAACGAATAGTGTCTCCACAATAATGCTCTTAATTTCACAGCATTCAGTTAGTTAGAAGAGGCTTAGCTGCAAAGTAAAATTACTGAACAGAAAATTGGTTCTGTTTTACCTCAAACCAGGACACTATACATAAAATTATTTGGCACTTCTGATTGTGAAATGGTGCTAAGTAGCATGTATGTGGTGGGTTAACCTTGGCTAAGGGCCAAACTCGCACCCAGCCGCTTGCTCACTCCCCCTCCTCAGCAGGACAGGGGAAGAAAACAGAATGAGAAAGCTCAAGGGTCAAGATACAGACAGGGAGATTCTTAACCAATTACTGTCATGGGCAAAACAGACTTAGGGAAAATTAACTTAATTTATTGCCAATTAAAATAGATTCAGCTAGTGAGAAAGAAAGATGAACATTAAAACAACACCTTTCCTTCCCTCTTTCCCATGCCCAACTTTACTCCACTCCTGACTCCTCTACTCCTCCCCAAGCGGTGCAGGATGGGGGTGATGGTCAGTACATACAGTTTCACTCTGCCCGTTCCTTCCCTCTCCCACTTTTCCCCTCCTCCAGCATGGGCTCTCCCCACTGGCTGCAGTCTTTCATGAAAAACTCTACTCCAGCGCGGCTGGAAATAAGGGCACATAACAAAGGTGGTGAGAATAGCCAGCCAAGAACATAAGTGCGTGTACAGTGTCCTGCGTGCTTGAGACCAGGGTAATAAAGGGGCTGGAGCTCTCATTTCTTGTCTGATTCATCTCACAGCAGTGGATTAAGTAAAGAAAAGCAGCCAAGAAAAAGGAAAGGCAAAGACTGTATATCACTGATTCAGGGATCAGAGCTGTAACAAAGACCTATACCACAAACAATAGATGCTTCTGTTTTTTTACCTATTGTGTCAGTCAAAAGAATAACCTTTCTTCTTATCAAGTATTGACATCTCTCTGACAGGTTCAGCAGGCTTAATAGAACGAAGCTATTGCAGCAATCGAGAAGCAGGAAGGCATTTAACAGAACAGAGGAATTTAAATATTGCAGTTTGGAAGAGATTGGTGCTGCAATATGTTAACACAGTAGCTTGCCATATCAAGTGGCTTTTATTTAAACCATCTTTCAGTTTGTTGGTCTTGACCTTGTCCTTGGAGGATTCTTGACCAACTGAAATATGTAATGGAAGCATCATAAGAGAGCAACATCTGCTCTAGAGAGAGGCAGAAATAGGACTAAAAGATGTGTTACTCCTGAAGTGATGGGGAGGAGAGAGCAGGATGGAGCAATCTATTAAATCTTTGCTGGATTAGACTGCATCCAGGCAACTCTAATTCATTTTATGTTGAGTAAATGGTGGTGAGAGCCACTATCACCTTGTTTGGTAGTATTCATATACTGAAGCATTACTGAAGGATAATAGTAAATAAAAGGAAATAAATCAAACCCTCATACATGTATTTTCAAAGTGGAGGATAGAGATTAACTTTATTAACTTACATTAATGCTAAAAAGAGCTGCATGTTTAAATCCTCATGCATTACTGTTATTCTACCGCACTCTCTCTGGGGTTATCATCTGGTTATCATCTGGTTATCATCTATGGTCTTGTGTGAAGATAGTTTAGCAAGTGTCCATAGATTAAAGATATAGGGTTTAGATAACTGTTTAACTTTCTTATATGGCTGAAGGGGAGAGGACAGAAAGAAGATCTAGCTTTTGTTTCAAATTCTGAAGCAAATTGGCTTAGAGTGCAAAGATGAACTAGAAGACTTGCAAAATAGTACTCTAATCTTCTTCTGAGCCCTGTGTGAGGTCCGATTTAAATTACTGTGGCAAAAATTGCTTTCAAACTTTTTGTGCTTGTTCATTTCCCATTTGTAGTTAATTGATATACTAATGGACAATGGAAAAAGATAAATCTGATCTTTCATCATTTTTCTAAGGCGTTATTTTTTAATTATTGTCATTGGTTTAGGGGTTTAATTTGCATTTTAATAAATTCATTAAGCAATCATGGAATATTTATTGTTAGATCAATTAATTTATGATTTTCAGAAAAGTACAAATTTATTCCAATCAGCAGGCCAGGTGCAAATAAATATTTCTGTTGTGCAGTTAATTTTAAAAGAAGTGTATTATCTTTCTGAATAAATCAGCATGGAGGAAGATCTAAAAATAGTTTGTAGAAAGGACAATCAAACAGTTAAAGCTCAGTGATGGAAACTGTACCATTCACAAAGCATACAGAAAGATGAGTCACCAAGCTTAGGTGGAAGGATCAAAAACATTTGATTATAAGATGTTAACAAACCAGGTTACTATATAATAGGCAACAGATCTCTCCATGTAGGAAGCAAGACTGACATGAACCACGTTCCTGACATTTCTGCTTACACAGAACTGTGTAAAATAGTTTGAGATTGTCTTGTAATTAATATTTTTTCCACAAGATGGCACAAGAAATCAATCATTCTCTTCCCATAACAACAGGATTATTTTCTGTACTTTCATTCTGACAGACAGGTAAGCCCTAATAGCTACTAAGCAATTACAATAGAACCATAGAATCATAGAATCGTTTAGGTTGGAAAAGACCTTTAAGATCATCTAGATCATCATTGACCCTACTCTACCAGGTCTGCCACAAACCCATGTCTCTTAAGTGTGGGAAGTGAGTCGAGCGACTATGAGAAAGTGAGTCTTGAAGGCATAAAAAGACCTTGGGCATCAAGCCAGACAGCCTCAGGACTGAACAAACTGTGGGAGCAATAGACAGCGGTATCTGCGGTTGGCACTGGATTATCAGGTAGCAGAAGAACAGCTGCACACAAGATGTGTATATTGCTTAATGTTGAACAGTGGAAAAGTACTAGGAGGATCTGTACAGGGTACAAGCTCTGGCATATATAGCCTCGCTGTAGCAAATAAACTTGTCTCAGTCTCAGTATCACTGCCGAACTGAGTCCGTGCCTTAATGCGCCACAAATGGCACCCGAACAGGACCTGAATAGACGGTGCTCAGTCGCTGTACCGGTGGCGTAGCTCAGCTGAACGGAGGGCTGAAAAGAAGCTCAGGTGCACCACGATTGCCTTTCTGCCGGACAGAAGGTAAGCAGCCGAGAACGTGATGGGGAATTCCATCACTGCAGAACAGAGAAATGTGATAGAGGTATTGCAATGTATTATAACAAAGGAAAGGCGGTCTCTAGATGTGTCGGAGCTAAAAAGATTATTACTCTGGAGCCGGGACAATGAACCCTCCTTAAATTACCATACCATCTACGAGCCTGAATTGTGGGACAAGATCGGAGTCCGACTGTGGGATTGAGCCACTACTTCGGACAAAACGGCTGCTAGTTTGTTAGGGCCTTGGCGGACTGTGTTTGACTCTTTGAAGAGTCATGTGGGGGTCTGCCGCTTGGGAATCTCGGGAATCTGAGGAATCTGAAAAGGAGCTCTGTCCACCAGAGCCCACAGTCGTAACCACCCCCAGCCCGCCTGCCATAACTGCAAATGCAGAACCTCCTGATGATCCTTTTGATCCAGGATAAGTTAACCCCGAAAAGGAACCAAATTTATTTCCCCCCGATCTGCCTGACTGTTGGGGAGAAGTTCATTGTAAAGCCCGCGAGGCTGGCGATGTAGAGCTATTAGGAGCCTTCCCCATACATTTTAGCCAAAATGGGCCACCACAATGGCAACCCCTGACTTATGAAGCTGTAAAAGAGCTCCGTAAAGTGGTGAAAGAGAAGGGGCTGGCTGCCCCTTTTACAATGAATTTAATGGAGGGAATCGCCGAATCTTACTACTTTGCTCCACATGACTGGCAGACTCTTATCCTTTTGCTCCTGACACCGATGCAATATACTATTTTTCTGACAGAGTGGCGGGAATTAGCCACCATTCAAGCCTTAGACAATTTAGGACAACTGCAAGGTGATCCGTTGCGCAGAATAGATATAGAAGCCCTGATGGGTGAGGGCCAATTCCAGGCTGCCCCTGCCCAAGCCCTAATACCTATAGAAGGACTCTTACAGCTGCGGCGTATTGCCCTCAAAGCATTACGGAAAGTCCCTGAAGTCGGCTTGCATGAACAATCTTTTGTAAATATACGCCGGGGACCTGATGAGCCTTTTATGCGATTTTTAGACCACTTGAAAAGCGGTGCTCATAAGCAAATCGATAATCAAACTGCTCGAGATGTATTATTCAAGCAATTAGCTGTAGAAAATGCTAATGCAGACCGCCAAAAGGTATTAAGGCCTTTACAAAATCAGAATCTTACCGTAACTGAGATGTTGAAAGTTTGCCAGAATATCGGATCACAGTTGCACAATACAGCCTTATTAGCTCAAGCTTTTGCGGTGATGCTAATACAGAACAGTTTCTGCTATGCATGCGGGAAAGCGGGACATGTTAAAAAGAATTGCCCACGTACCCCTAAGGCTGCCTCAGCTCCAAGTGTGTGCCCCCCATGTAAAAAGGGGCGACACTACTCTAGTCAGTGTCGCTCCAAATTTGATAAGGATGGTCGCCCTTTACCATCCTCAGGAAACCGGAATCGCAGCATGTTCAAAGGCCGCGCCAGGACACAAGTAGCCTCTGCTCCTGCGGCAATGCCAGCCAACTTACAGCCCGCACCAGTGGAAGCGCCGGGGTGGACTTGGCCACCTCCAACGACACAAAACTAAAGGACACTAAAGTCCAGGTAGTGCCCACAGGAGTATACGGGCCTCTAGAAGGCAAAATGAGGTCATTGCTCATTGGGCACTTTTCAATAACCAAACAAGGATTATTTGTGCTTCCCGGAATTATTGATTCAGATTATGAAGGGGAGATAAAGATAATGTGGACACCGAATCCCCCCTTGTTTTATTCCAAAGGGGACACGCGTAGCGCAGTTAATATATTTTAAAGCCAGTCCTCCACGAGCCACGACACAAACCTGTGGAACTGCTACTTGTGGCTCAATGGGCGCTCCGCAAATCTTTTGGGCACAGCAGCTGCGGCAGCAGCGCCC
>VFFE01008536.1:1754364-1764584 GCA_008921705.1 Burhinus oedicnemus | reverse complement strand
GAGGGGTTCGTTGAGGAGCGGCATCTCGCACAAACCCCCAGCAGTTTTCCTACCTTGTCTTCAGCCTCTGCCACCTCATCCTCCTCACTCGGGAGCCGCCTGTTCAGCCCTAGGGCTCGACGGCAGGGGAACCTGATGGTCTTTTTCCAAGTATAATAATATTCCACACACTGCGACACACTCTTGCTCTGAATCTATTGTGAGAAAAACAGAAGCCATGTCTAAGGCAAATGCTGCAGGAAAACATTTCCGGCACAGATCTACACCAAATCTCTCCAGCACAGTTTGCCTGTTCCCCCTTCTCTCCGCTTATTACAACGCAACGTACGGCTGAGATCAGACAGAAAACAAGCCTTCCTCTGCCGAAACCGCCTTGCTGGGTTCCAACTGTCCAGGCTAACAGCCCGAGGTCCGCCTCGCTCCAACGGCTTTACCTTCTTCTGTATCAGGCGAAAATCCTTCTTGTACACAGAAAAAGCTGCTTTAAACAACTTCTTCTCGTGTGGTGTCCAAGTGTCCGAGCCTAGGAATAAACACCGACACGCAACTGATTAGACCTAACGGAAATCCGCAGAATTTCGTCTTCCACAAACAGGTTAAAACTACTACTTTCCCCGCCCTAGAGAACATGAAGCGTTGCTCGCACGTGTTTTAAAAACAACTTCTTTCAATCAGAGCATTCCCGGCGAAGGAACAGGCTCTACTCCCGCTTTACCTGCGTAATGATAATTAGCCAGGGGATGGGATTCAGGCTGCTGAGGCACCCCGGAAAGCAGCATCTCCAGAGCCTCCTGCCAGATTTAACAGAAAAAGACTTAGATTCCCCCTCAGGAGGAGCAAAAAGGTCAATTCTTGCTTCCAGCTATTCTGCTCCTTCGACGACTCGGCCCACTGCAGGAAGATTTTGCTCCGTCGATGCTCAGCGACAGCGCCTGGGGGTCACCTCAGCCCACGGGGTTTAGGGGAATATTTCCTCAATCCACACCAAAGTGTTTTAAGAAACCAGAACCTCCAGAGATCTCTGGGGACCAAGCTGTGGGACCCCACCCGCCACCACCTCCAGGAAAAGGTTTCTCCCTGCCACAGTCATTTTCGGCTCATCCCTGCTGCAGCAGACGTGCTCGCAGAGCCTCCTCGGGGAGACGCAGCAGACGCCGCGTCCTCAGCTCCATGGCAGTGGTGTTAAATCCCTTCTGCAAAGAAGAGGGAGCAAAGCAGACCCGCTCGGGGCTTCACCGGGGCCAGGCTGGAGGCGTTTGCTCAGCAGGGAGCGCCCAGGGACGGGGCGGTTGTCAAGGACGGGACGTTTATCTAGGGCACACCTCGGGTTTTAGCTAATATTCCTTCATTCCCAGCACTGGGAGAGGGAGCACTTATAGTCTCCAAATTGTCACAGAATTGTCACACAAGGGACCAAACAAGCTCTTATTTATACAGCAGGACGGGGTCTGTAATCCCAAGAGACGTTAATGCAGACTGCGGCAACAGGCGGCACGCAAGAACTCTGCACCTTTAGCAAAGACATTCCAGCCCATGCAACAGAAAACTGGGAGCGACTCCCAGCTCACACCAGTAACAAAGGCTGTCCTAGTCCGTCAGGAACTAGAAACAGCTGCTTCTTACCAGGACGTTGCCTTGGGCTTCATGCAGGCAGTGCAAGGCTCGCTCCAGGTTGCTTCCTCCCCCCGGCATGCCATTGGAGCGGGCCATGGTGAGCAGAGTTGTTACTGCGGATGCAATGAAAACCAACAGAAAGTCAGTTTCTGTCAAGAAAGGAGAGAAGGTGCAATACAAGACAGAGGGAAAACAGAGCAAGCGCAGCAGACAGACCCGAGACCAAGAAAAGGCACAGAAAAAGGGCAGATGTCCCAGCTATCCCGTACCGCTCGCTCTGCCTCAAGAGCAGCTTTGGGAGCGGTAACTCCAGAGACAAATCTCCCCTCTCCCGAGGTCGCTGCAGATGAGGTGGGACAGCTACAAACGCCCCCGGCCATTTCTCCTGGAGGATGCTACTGAGAGCGCGACCAGTTACTGTTTGCTCGCTGTCCTACCAGAACTGAGCAATCAACTTCCCTCTGACCCTACCAGCTGTGAAGGCGGGCAAGACAAGAAGGCAGAGAATCTGAACGTACAAAAACCTGCTGAGAAAACGTGGAATTTTCCAACCCCACTTATCCCGGGGGTGACCCTGGAAGAAAAGTGTTACCTGGATCCTGCGTCTCCGGGTTCGTCGCCACGTCTCCCCAGGGCTTCCACACCAGCGACGCCCGCTCCTCCTCCTCTTCCAGATGGCATCTATCCTGGAGGGTTGGGATCTCCGCCTGAAATCCACTTCCGATGTTGATTTGCCTGAAGTCATAAGGAAGAGGAGGTGAGGAAGGCAAGTTGGGAACAGACACAGCACGACAGCAGGCAGAGACACAGGCACACGCTTAGAAAGAGGGGATATTTCCCAGCAAAGCACTACTAGCTCTCCTCTAACAACTTCCACAGGCCCTTCTCAGCACCAACACCATTACCGGGCTGCCTCTCGAGTCCTTTTGCGCCCCATCAGGCGAGGAAGTTTCTGCTCCTTCCTCAAAACCACACCAAATTGCAGACGTTCAGTCTCAGATCACTAGCCAGCAGCAAAGGAGCTGCACCCACAGACCAAGAAGGCCGTCGGAATGTTGTGTAGAACACGGGAGGCCGGCAACGCTCTTTATGAGGTCAGCCCAACTGGTAAGGGAAGCCAGTGCTTCTCCACTGGGAGAGCACTGGGCATTTCGTTGCATTTCTGGCCAGCACGGGGGTATCCTCCAGCCATTCCTCATTCTCACAGCTCTACTGAACAACACAACCTCAGAGGCAATCTGGCACAAGATCGTCATTTTGCCGAACTTAATGACTTGCTAACTTAACTTTGCGAATTTAAACTTCAGAATTGTATTTAGCGAGTCTCTATGTACTGGTGCTGTTTCAAGATTAGTATATCCAGCACTCTGTGCTGCTTTCAATGAATGTATCTGCTCTCCCTGTACATGCACCCAGTTATTATTTTTGTAGGGTTTCTTTTTTTATGCTACTCCTACCCAGAGCAAGATCTAGACCAGGCTGGTGCCTCCTTATCCCGCGGGACACCAGTCAGAGCCAAGTCTCTAAGCACCACATCTACACCACTTTTAAACATATCTAGGGATGGTGATTCAACCACCTCCCTGGGCAGCCTGTTCCAATGGTTGGTAACTCTTTCCATGAAAAATGTTTTCCTAATGTCCAGCCAAAATCTCCCCTGGCGCAACTTAAACCCATTTCCTCTTGTCCTAGTGCTAGTTCCTTGGGAGAAGAGACCAGTGCCCAGCTCACTACAACTTCTTTCAGGGGGTTGTAGAGAGCGAGAAGATTTCCCCGCAACCTTCTCTTCTCCACACTAAACAATCCCAATTCCTTCAGCCGCTCCTCAGAAGACATGTTCTCCAGACCCCTCACCAGATTTCTTGCCCTTCTCTGGACACGCTCCACCACCTCAGTGTCCCTCCTACACTGTGGCGGCCAAAACTGAACACAGTACTCAAGCTGCAGACTTACCAGCGCTGAGTACAGGGCCACCATCATCTCCCTACTCCTGCTGGCCACACTGTTCTCCATACAGGCCAACATGCTGATGGCCTTTTGCCTGCCTGGGCACACTGCTGGCTCATGTTCAGCCAGCTGTCCACCAGGACCCCCACGTCCTTTTCTGCCCGGCAGATTTCCAGACACTCCTCCCCAAGCCTGGAGCGTTGCCTGGCGTTGTTGTGACCCAAGTGCAGGACCCAGCACTTGGCCTTGTTAAACCTCATGCAATTGGCTTCAGCCCATCCATCCAGTCTCTCCAGATCTCTCTGCAGAGCCTTCCTACCCTCCAGCACATCAACACTGCCCCTTCCTTTGCTGTCAGCTGCAAACTTCCTGAGGGTGCACTCAATCCCCTCCTCCAGATCATCAATAAAGACATTAAACAAGGCTGGCCCCAAAACTGCGCCCTGAGGAACACCGCTTGAGACCTGCTGCCAACTGGATTTCAAAACGCTAGAAAAGCCCCTAAAGCCCAAGGGGCCACCTGCACCTTCTACAGTCCTATGGAACCCTTAGGGACCACCCCAGCCCCTAGGGACTCTCTAGACCCTCTATGGCCCCTACGGATCCCCCATAACCCCTGTAGTCTTAGGGAGCCTCTAGAGCCCCTATGGAGACCCTACAGGCCATCCCAGCCCCTACAGATACCACAGACGCCCTGCAAGCCTCTCTGGCTCCTCTAGAACCCCTAGAGGCCCCATTGAGCCCCTAAAGATGATCCTGACCCCTAGAGAACCCCCCAAGCCCCTATGGGCCCCCCAGACCCTCTGCAATCTCTATGAAGTTCCGGTAAACCACCCCAGCCTCTACGGACTCCCTGATCCCCCTATGGATCCCCTATACCCCTAGAGCTCCTATGCTGCCCCTATGGACTGTCCCAGCCTCTACAGACCCCATAAACACCCCCTTTCCCTCAGCCGGCCTAGGATTTGTTATTCCCAGCTCAGTCCCAACACCAAGTCCCAGAACTGGGGCGGGGGGAGTGCAGCTGGAGGACCCTCAGCTCCAGTCCTTACTCCTGGGGGCGGCTCTGGGGAAGCCAGCAGACACACTCCTGAGAACAAGAGCTGCTGAAAAGAACCCCCCGCAAGCTCCTGTGGAGGCAGAGAGAGTGCTGAAAGGACAAAAAAGGGAATTCTGAAACCGCCTTGAAACCCTTTAAAGTGCCTAATAAAACGCCAAGTATTTTCCAAGGCTTTGTATCTCTTCTGCATCACACTGTTGACACTTCCCATGTTACCTTTCCATGCAACTCGAGGGGATTAACGGGTTACATATTCCAAATCAGTTCCTCAGACGGCCCCTGGAACCTTCCCCAAGCCCATTCCTGTCGTAATTCCCACCCCGGCCATTCCTGCCGTGTGAGCTGACGATAACTGGGGGGATTTAAGGGAGCCGTAAGGCTAAGCTGCCAAGGCAGCAAAACTCGCACACTGGTGACCAGTTGCTCAAAGAAGCCATTCCAGCGTGGTCAGCTAACTAAGGCCTTTTTGCTAAACCATTAAAATCCTGGAGGAACGCAATCGCCACCCACCTCGTTCCATGCTTGCGAGTTCGTAGTTGTCACCCGTACTGAGATGGAAATCGCCAGAGGAGCCACTGTGACGTCCTCGAACAGCACCTCGCCTTTTGAGGCACACTTTCCATCTCCTGCTGCCTCCAGCGACAGTTCCTGAGCACAAACACGGGGACGAGGTGTATCTTCTGGCATCGGCCAGCTGAGGACACCCAAGCGCTTTGCAAACTCTTCGTTCAAGTCCCTTCCGAAGTGTTTCTCCCTTACAGAAAAGAACAATGATAATAAGAGCTACTACACCGAGCAAGTGTCTCTAAGCACAACAAAACCAAGCCAGAGCCGGCAACAGGAATCCTTAGCGCACCAATCCCTCGCTCTTATTTTCACCAAGCTCAGCTCCCAAGTTCACACCACCAGCGAGGCACAAGTGAAGCAAAGTGACCGGGACTTTACCCACAAACGCACCAGGCTCTCACCTTGTGCCAAAATGTGTACACTGGGTTTTGGATATTTTCATTTGCAGACAAACTATGAAACTGTGCTGCTTCATCAGATCCAGCGGAAAGATCCAATGCAGAACTTTACAATTCCACTTTGTGTAGCAACGATATTTAAATTCACGGCAATCTATTAAAGACATTTATGTACTCAGAGGGGCCCAAACAAGATCACTGCAATTGTACACTTTTAGGAACAAATACCCAAGTGTTTAAGGACACAAAAAGGAATCACGTAGCTGCACAGAACTGTCCTCAAAACCTGTGGGATATGTCGGTTTCGGTCTTTGTTTGAACCCCCAAGTCAAAAGGAAGAAACAGAAACAAGATTAACAATAATGGTTTCTCAGTGGCTTTTGATAACATTCTCAAAAAACATTCGGCAAAAAAGGATTTAAAAACAAAAGCCAAGTGATACAATGTGAAAGTGGAAAAAAAAAACCACTCTAAAGAATTTTTATGGCAAGAAACAAAAAGCACGCAACAGCCCACACAGACAGACATATTACTGGCTACAGACAGACAGATGTGGAACATGGCACCAAGTTCAGCTGTGCAAACCTTGAACCCGCCTGATCTAAAAACAATTGTACGTTATCTGCACAACACAAAGTCACACAGGAAATATTCCAGCATATTCCATATGAAACACAATGCATCACTAGGCACCAATACCAATACTCACATTAGAACTGTGCAAATGATGGCATTACTCAGTTTTCACTATGCTGAATTAAATACATTGTATTGGAACATATCCTACATTTTACTGGCAGATATACTAAGTTAATGTTTGGAAAATTAATACACGGCTACAGTGTTTAGAATTAAGTGCGGTGCCTAGAAAAAAGTGGGAGATTAGGTTTTTACATACTACTTTTGATAGTAGTATGCTCACTGGCTCAGTTCGAATTCTAGAAGAAGAAAGAAACGGGATCAGAACTTACAATAAAGCACTTGGACCCAACATAAAGCAGCGAATCTGTATTATAAAACAGGAACATCAAAGCATTATGTTCTGATATTCTAGTGAATGTGGAAAATCATTTGTATACATAAACTGTTCTCTTTGGTACATTCAGCGCAACTAAAAAAAAAACCCTAAAATCATGTTTCTGCTTGGTCAAAAATTCCTCTAAGACTTACAGAGATAAAACACAGCAGTGCAATTTTCAGCGCTAGAACAGCAGTGCCCTTCTGTCCTTGTCCCCACAGACAGCTGCTCATTGCAGCTTTGATGCCGGCAGCACCTGCCCGCTCATTTTAGGGCAGCAGTACGGTCCTAGCAGAGGGTGCCACCCAACCACACAGGGAGGATGCACTGACAAGACAGCACTAAGCCTACAGATTTAAAGGAACCCCCAAAACAAGGCCATGTTGATAAGCACAGCGCTGCGGCATCTGGCATTACTAGGGAGTGCCTGAAGGCACTGCAACAACTACCGCAGTGATATGCCCAAAGGTTACATGCAGGGCCACGTAACTTCAGGGGGTTTTGCTCACAAGTGCTTCATGGGTACCAGGATGCTGCTGCTGCACTGTTTGTTTGAGACACACTGTAACTCACCAGAAGACTTTATTTATTGGGAACCAACATTAGAAAGACATGGCAAAGCCACAAGCTAAAAAGATCTACTAACTGTGGGGGAGAGGCGTATCTTTACAAAGGCTGGAAAACATGACCACTCAAACGATGCTGAGGGAGCTGATATAGAACTGGACTGTATGAATACATCGAGGACAGCAAGAATCCTGCAGTCAGGATCGCATTTGAATAGCTGTCATTTTAATCAATACACCCAACTCTGTTCTCCACAAATCTTCCAAATACAGAACTAAAACCTGGAGTACAGATATCAGCCTAGGGTAAAAACAGACTTAGAAAGAGAACTAGTGACATTTGCTAATGTGCTCAACCGCCTCCTGAGTTTCACGTTTCGAAAGGATTAACTATTCCTTCATTGGACTCACACAAAAGCCCATCCACATCAGGATGTTGTTCTTTTGCTCTTGCCTGAAACGGACACTGTCTTTAGGAAACAGGAATCACTTCTGAATGGAACTTCTTGTTTGCATGGTTCACCAGCTGGCAACCCTGGGTCTTTCCTCTATAGCTCGTATGCAAAAACCCCAGATTTGGGGCGTAAGAAAACCTGCCAGATCCCACCCCCCCTCCCCCAATGCAAGAAACAGTCAAACACTGAGAATCAGACTCTCCTGAGATGGGAACAAATTACAAGTTTACACTACAAGGAGTATCTGCCTTTACTTTAAAAGCAATAAAAGAAAACACTCTAATAAGGAATCTCTCCACGTAGAGCAAACAGGAGCTACAACTTGGGCCTCAGAACAATCAGCCCCAAGAAAAAAACTCAATAAAATCATCTTGAAAGTTACCATTGCTGGAGTTTCAACCCCATGTCCCAGAAGGCCTAAAAACATCAGTCTCCTTTGGGACAGACACATTAACATCTACCCCAGGACGACAAAAATTAGGAGCACCTTGAACAAGAAAGATACACTCTGAATGCCTCTGGAAACTGATACCCACAGAAAAAGGTCACGCATTGACACCCCTACCAAAGAATACAGTGCTTTATGGATACTTACAGACGAGATGTTTTGCTGGGAGCTTTCACTCCTCCAACAGGGATTCTTCTGACAATTACCGAGGAGTTCCGAGGAATCAGGGCACTGTCATCTGTGTATTCTGCCACAACATCAATACAGAAAAAAACATCAGTCCCTTTGTAAGAATGTCTATTTCTATGTAATTACATAGCACTTCAGAGATTCCTTTTACAGATACAAATGCAAAATTTTAGATGTCACAGCGCGCTGTTATCATCTCAACACACTAGCAGCACATTTCAAGAAATCGTCAGGTTTGAGAATCAAACACAAGCAGCAAATTCTGCTTCATTTTTTTTAAAACAGTTTCAATGCCAACAGCAACTTGGTCTCAAAAGCCACTAAAGAAGAGTCTGCTAATGCACGAGGTTCTTTCCTGATCTAGACTCAGTTGCTTTTGCTTCTGTTAGGCTACAAAACCAAGAGATCTTTGGAGAAAACCAAACCACGGCAAAGTCTCACCTGCACAAACCAGATTCTAGAGTCGGACTCGCTTGCCCTGCAGCAAACCAGGCGCTCAGCTAAAGCACGACAACTCTGCGCCGCTGCTTTCCTGGCTGTTACCTACAAACGGTTCAGCTCCTGCTGCTCCTGCTCCAGACTGGCAGCACACAGAAGAGAGCCTGCCACCTCGCTCTGTGTCTTGGAGCACCAACAACCACACTGCTCAGCTGCTCAGTGCTCTGCATTGACATGGAAACGGAACTGGCAGGGCTGGAATGTGGAGGACAGAAATATTGGGGGGTTTTGAGCTGACTTTCACAAGTAGGGCAGAACTGGCTCAAAGTGGTGTCTCCCCTCTGAAGCTAATCCTCTAGTCTGAGTTAACCAAAGGGACGTGAATTCTTTCCCTTCCCTTTTTGCAGAGCAGAGAGACTCAAACGCAATGACTTATGAAGACAGCCTGGAAATTCCTTTCACAAACAGGGTGTGCCTGAAGCTCTCCCTGCTTTGCCTTGGCTTCTACCATGTCGCTCTTCTGAAGAGGCCAAAAGCCTTCTGACCTTTGACATGAGGCCCCAACCAAAAACCAACTCCCTGAGACACTTGGACTGAGTCAGCTGAAAATTCATAGACCTCTCCATGAAAATGGACTTTAGATGGGACTTACACTAGGGCAACACACTTTGTAAACATGCTATTACGTGTAGTAAGAGTAACACTTTAGGGGGTAATATATTTATGAGCATCAATTTTTCTTCTAAAACTTTGCTTTCCATTCCTCACCTGCTGTAACAGAATCCCCGTGTTTGGCCTATTTCAAAACATTAGTTCTCCTGGAGATAATACCTGGGGCCATCACAGATTCTCACCTTCCAACATTCTGGGTTTAGGCTCTGTTTTACACAGACCCAACTATCACAGCAGCGGCATCAGCCACTTGGCCGTTCAGCCTGCTAGCATTTGTGAAGCTGAAAGTGCATTAGCAACTGAAGACAAAATTCAGAGAGCCTTTGGCACATTAAAGCCCTTACAGCAAATTCCACATTTTTCAAAAGCTCTTGACAATTTTAGTCAATGCTACTAGAAAACTTCAAGGCTTCAGAAATGTATCTCTACCTACACACGTCCGGCTGACTCCCGCTGCCTGGGGAAGACCCACAAAGAGCCGAGCTTGGCTCCCTGAGGCCCCGTGCCTGCCCCCCCCACGCACCTTCTTCAGTCTGGGCGTTGCTGATCTGCAGGTCGCAGTTGGCCGCCTTCAGCTTCTCGCGGGCCATGATCTGGCGCTTGAGGTCACCCAGGGAGATGTCTCGGCCCTTGAAGAGGACCATGTCCTGCTGCAGCCTGGAGGAGAACTTGTAGTGGACGCACGACATGGCCGGGGCCAGGCGGTGCCTGTTCCACCACAGCATCTCCTGCAGCAGACGGTGTCGCGGCCTCTGTGCCAGGCTGGGCCCGTGGCGGCGCAGGGAAAAGCCCACCGAGGGGACGGGGCAAGCAGTGCGGGCTGAGCCCAGCTCGGCCGCTGCTCCCTC
>VFFE01008536.1:1136154-1175319 GCA_008921705.1 Burhinus oedicnemus | reverse complement strand
AAAAAAAAAAAAGAGACAAAACCAGCAACTTGAAGTGTCCTTGATTTTAAACTTCCATGTTGCAAACTGTACCACATGGGTAAAACAACAGGATCCAAACAAAGATTTGTCAGTCGGGACCCTAGCAGCAGACAGCAGTATTTTCAGTCCAGCTATATCTCTTGTACAACCATTGCAAAATGGAGTATAGGAAGCAACTGATATTTTACTCACACAGAATATATAATTTGGGAGTTCTAAAAATCCAGACTACCACTAATTTGAAATGCCCAAAGAGTACCTTACGGCAGCAAGGGTTCAGCTACCCCGACTTCCCTTTTCCTCAGCCACCTCATAAGGGTGACACTTCCCACCGCTCGTCCTCCCTTGATGAGCACATGTCATGAGCAACAGGAATTGCATGGCTGCACGTCAGATGATGGGCTCTGACCCAGAAAGAAAGAAGCGGCTGATAAGGTAAACTGTATCTGTCCTGAGCTAAATACAGAGACAGCTACAGTGAACTTGTAGCATATTCAACAAAAATGTCATCTGGGGGTTTTTTATGATTTATTTTTGCAAAGGATTTCCACAGTAAACAAACACTCTCGATGGACACTTTGTCAACAGTACCGTTGAAAAAGGTTGGGCCAGACATCCTCAGCACTTTTTTTTTTTTTTAAACAAAAAAAAAGAAGCTGCAAGGATTTGCTTGCCATCTGATTATTACCTCCATCATAATTTTTGCTTATTATTTGGCTTGAAGTCTTTATTAAAACCTTTCCTATGCAAAAACATTGTCCTTTGACTAATTATAATCATGAGACAGCATATAAAATCTGCTCTTCTAACATCTATCTTTCCCACCCGTATCCTCATAAGCAGGCTTTGCTTGCACTGGAATATTCATGGGGTATAAATAATAAAAAAAGCATGAAAGCTGCAAGAGTGTAGGTAGAAAATTTACTCTCCTTGCTAGTTCTTAACTTTCAGTTAACTTTCGTACAACTGTACAATAACTTGAAGCAAAATCTGTCCTTTGAGAGAAACTGCTAAGCAACATTTCGAGTTAACAATGTACTCCATCTTTTAAATACACATACTGTCACAGGATATTAATGTAACAGTGGCAAGCTCTGGTAACATAACACTGCTGGCTATTCAGAGCAGGAGCTAGGGTAGCTGAAGAAATTCTTGCAAAATTAAGCAAAGGAAAATCTTTGTGCTTAAGCAGATGCTATGTGCAGGAAATTTTAAAACAAACTTACTTCCAGTCTCTCCCAGGTCAGTTCTCTCTCCACCAAACATAGCCCATTTTCCAAAACATTGGTTTCATTTACCTCTCATCAGTTGGGTAGTTTTTCAACAGCCTTTTAACTTTCCTGTGAGCTTCTACAGATATCATGCATTTAGTAGACAAAGTCTTGAGTTTTAAAAACAACAACCACCACAACAGTAAGAAATTAATATTTATGTTCTAAAAGTTCTGGCTCATTATTAGACAGTATTTTCCCCAAAACTGTTGGGTTTTTTTAATAACCAATCAGCAAACATATATTGCCTTATAAACCATTGCTATTGTATCTGTATAATTAATACTATATAGCAGTCTCTAAAAAGTACAACTCACGGTAAATTTACTAACATTTTGTGACTCATTTAAGTACTAACCCTTTAGTATACTGTAGCATGGGCATGCTATTTATAGAAACATGAATTGAAATAACACAGCTTTGTTCTTAGCTTAATGGCTATCTCTCCTTTACTAACTCCAGAATTTTCAAAGAAGTTCACAAGCACTTAAATGAGGGTTTGGAAGAATTAAAATATCTCAAAAGTCTCTTTTATATCCTCATTTTGCTTTATGAAACTTTGATATGGTATTTCAGTTTTATTATGATTTCTTTTGGTTGCCTTTTTAAGCCACCTATAAAAACAAAACGGACCCTCTTCAAAATCCCAAAGCCTATCTTCCAGCAGTAGGTGTTTGCAACCAAGTGAGATAAGATTTATTGTGGATAATCTTTCTAGGAGACTTTAGATGTTGACTATACATCTAGTTTGCAAAACTTCTTTTGCAAGACTGCTGGTGAACATTTTTGCCATGTTTGACTCTTCCCTGGCAGAGCTAAGACAACAATACCTGCTATTAAATGAGTTTGTCATCTTGAACATCTTTGCCTTTTAGAGCACAGAACATTAAGCTGAAGTAAGCCTGCACTGAAAAAGCCATCAGTGTTTCACCAAGACAGTTTTACAAGATACAGTCAACATTTTAGGTTATTTGTCCTTTCTTCAGCTAATATGTTTTGACATTATATTGCTACAATAGAATCAGTCATCCACATCTATTTTTAAGCTATCCAGGTTTAGAATCAGATGATCCTTCTGCTACTATAAATCAGACTCCTTTAAACATAGCAACAAGCAACTGTATTATTAATTCATTCTAATAAGATGAATCTGCTTTCAAAGCAGTGACCTCAGCGAACTGGGTAAATGGAAGAGAAGGGTAAAAAACACCACAGGAGATATTTGCAATAGAGTTGTGATTTCTTCCAAATTATTTGGACCAGCCATAAGGCCTTGTCTGCCCCAGCTCAGCTGACTGAAGTCCCAAACATGTTGAGTTTACCAGACTAGTGTGCACACTTACCGTGATTCTGACTGTTCCCCTACAACTTGAAGCACTTGGAGATGCCTCAAGCTCAGGATAATACTCAGCTGGAAACCACTATCAGCTGTCGTGCTTCATGCCATCCAAGAAAGAATGGCAACAAATCTCAACTATCCTTGTAAGCAGAGTTTTGGGTTGCATTTAAGTTTTAGAGCTAAAATCTTCCTGGCCAGTTTTTAGAATCATAGACTCACAGAATCATCATCGATCATAGAATGTTGGAAAGGACTTTTAAAGGCCATCTAGTCCAACCCACCTGCAATGAGCAGAGACATCTTCAACTAGATCAGGCTGCTCAGAGCCCCGTCCAACCTGACCTTGAACGTTTCCAGGGATGGGGCATCTACCACCTCTCTGGACAACCTGCAACAGATCTTGCTAAAAAGTTTGTTCCCATCTTTCTTATAAGCCCCCTTTAAGTACTGAAAGGCTGCAATAAGGTCTCCCTGGAGCCTTCTCTTCTCCAGGCTGAACAACCCCAATTCTCTCAGCCTGTCCTTGTAGGAGAGGTGTTCCAGGCCTCTGATCATTTTTGTGGCCCTTCTCTGGACCCGCTCCAACAGGTCCATGTTTTTCCCATACTGAGGGCTCCAGAGCCGGACACAGTACTCCAGGTGGGGTCTTATCAGAGCGGAATAGAAGGGCAGAATCACCTCCCTCGACCTGCTGGCCACACTTCTTTTGATGCAGCCAAGATACGGTCGGCCTTCTGGGTGTGAGCACACATCACCAGCTCATGTCAAGCTTTTCATCTTCCAATACCCCCAAGTTCTCAGCAGGACTGCTCTCAATCCCTTCATCCCCCAGCCTGTATTGATACCTGGGGTTGCCCCAACCCAGGTGCAGGACCCTGCACTTGGCCTTGCTCATGAGTTTCACGTGGGCCCACTTCTCAAGGTTGTCCAGGTCCCTCTGAATGGCATCCCATCCCTCAGGTGTGTCAACCGCACCCCTCCAAATTTGCTGAGGGTGCACTCGATCCCACTGTCTATGTCACTGATGAAGATATTAAACTACTGATCCCAGTATGGACCCCTGAGGAACACCACTCGTCACCGATTTCCATCTGGATGGCCATTGCTACCATGCAGCTGACGGTGCCCCACCTCGGACGCTGCCTCCTCTTCCTCCACCTCCCCTGCAGCCGCCTCTCTGCCTTCCACACAGACATGGGCAGCCACTTGCCTTGCTGCTGTGGGACCCCTTTCATCCAGCCATCGTTGGAACCTGTCAGTGAGGTAGCTCATGACATCAGTAGGCCACTGCAATACCAATGCATGTGGCCAAGTATGGCTGTTCTGGGAGTTGGGGGGCCTGTGGCCTGAAAGATGGCCTCATGTGGGAAGTGCCAGGTGAGCAGGCTGGGCCGATGATAGAGTGTTGGCTGGGTGCTTCTGTGACACCATACTGGCACAGTGTAGTGGGTGTTCTGCTTCTCCAAAGGAACAGGTTTGTCTCTCTAACTACTTTGCTTGAACTGTTTCTATTCTTTGTGCACCATCACAGAGGGTCAGGCTTCATCTTCAACCACCCATTGGGCACCGCATGGTAGCGATGGCTGTCACTCATGTGGCTGATGGTGTGGAGCCAATTGAGGTGGATCCACCAGAAGACCAAGAAGAACTGATGGAACTGGATCCACCTCCAGCATCCTCCAGTGGCTCCCCTGGCACCACTACACCATGCCAGGACTTCCCTCCATGACGCCACCAATACGTCATCACAGGAGCACCTGGCTAACACCTTACCATCAGCCCAGCCTCCTCGCCCGCCATTAGCTGGAAGGCCCAGCCTCTGTGCCTGGCCATCCTGTGGGCTTACCCATCCACGTCTGCGTGGAAGGCAGAGAGGCAGCTGCAGGAGAGGCAGAGGAAGAGGAGGGGGACCATCAGCTACATGGTAGCAACGGCCATCGCTCATATGGCTTATGGTGTGGAGCCCGTAGAGGTGGATCCACTGGAAGACCAAGAAGAACCGATGAAATTTGATGCACCTCCAGCATCAGCCAGTGGCTCCCCTGGCACCACTACACCATGCCACTTGCCTTGCTGCTGTGGGATCCCTTTCTTCCAACCATTGTTGGAATCTGAGGGCCTCGAAGCTCAGAGAATTGTGGGCCAGCTGCTGGGGTCCCTGTATTTATAGGGCCTGGAACAAACGGCAGAGGGGAAGGGTGGAAGAGCACTGGTTTCACTCTTATTAATACAGCCTAGGATGCAGTTGCACAGAAGAAAGAAACTAGGACACATATTTAGTAGGATCCTACAAGTTTTACATTTATGACATTACAAACAGACATATTGTTGCTGAACCTTCAAAAATGCATTATTTGAAATATAGCTACAGGTTGTAATTAATATTATCAATTAATATTAATAAAAATATAGAAAAGGAAATGAATAAAATCCAACAGACAAAAGATTGATCAGCATTTTCCCCTTGGGCATAGTCTTTAGTAACAGATTCAGTCGATCATTCTCTGAAATTCTGCCATAAGGACAAGCAGAACATGTGTCCAGAAAATTTAGGATGATAGTGTCTCAAAAACAAAGAAAAGAGCATTTTCCAAAGCATTCATCTCTCTATCCAGCATTTAACAGATGCCTTTGAGAGAGCCAGAATCAGGGACTGGAACAAGATGCTATGTGCATTATTCTCTCATCTCCCTGTTGAAATTCCTGCCTGTGTTAATGTTGGTAGCAGCTTTTATGTTCTTACTAGCATCACTGACTCAAAGTGGTTTGAAATACAATTATAGTTTTCACAATAGTTATCCAGCCTAAGTAGGAATTCACACACGCCTCAGAGGATGTTTTACTGCCTTAAGACAGAAGCAGCTTAGAACGTTTTTTTTTACCACCACTTAGTATTTGCTGACCATAACAACTTATTTTTTCCCCCCACAAACTGAAACTTTAGAGAAACATAGGCCCAGTGTGTTCACCAGTTCCAGTGCTAAAAGTAGGCTGCATACAAGCCAAGGAAAGATGTACAAAAAATATGGATTACTAGACTGTTCCTAGCCAGATGACATAGCATTGCTCACATGGAAGCATGTTTTGATGGCTTTGCACGGTCCAGCAGGTAGTCACCCCTGAACTCTGAAGACAGACACTGAGGATTCCTGCTCAAGTCAGCCCCAAAGGCTAAATCTTCCTTGCACATGCAGCATAAGAAGGGAAAGTAGTTTCAGAAGTGTGGGGTAAGAAGAGAAAGAAGCTGACAATCTAGAATAGGAGAAGAAACGCAGCCGGGTTTTTTCCTAACAAGACTCCATTACATACTTCTAATTATATTTGCTCAGAAATAATATACATATTTATATTCAGGGTGATAATAAAATTACAAAGGCAGTACACATTGCAAGAAGTGTTTCTATAGCTCTTTGAGTGTTCTTTCATAAGATGAATTATTAACATTAGTATTACAGCATTTTTGAAGGCAGGGGGTGCAGAATTAGGAATTAACCACCGACAACACAGAACTGCTGTGCATATTTGCAAGCAACAGTCTTAAAATGGTAGCAATCAAGCAACACTACATCACGCTTGCAATTGTTAAGAGTTATACATTATCCTATCAAGGCAGAACAATACATGATTTTAGTTCTTCCTAACCCAGATAGTTCAAATTTTTAATGAGAAGTACCGTTACGAGTAATTTACAAGCGGGTCACACAGAATTCCCCTTGCCAAAATTATTCAGCAAATATTATGTAAATAATTTTGAAAAGCATCTGGCTCAGAGCTACCAAGTTTTGTACACGGATGTCATTTTATGCAAATTATCTCACAAACACATCAGTATGTTTCAAAATAAGACATATCAATGGACAAACTGTTCTAACTTTACCAGTTGTGGCAGATGGCAGGATGCAGAATGTCTGGAGCCTGCCAGATAGATGGCTTCATCTAGAGAGGACAGCCTTGGAAGGCATGGCACAAAGGATGCCAATGACCATTATTTCCTCCTCCCCCGCCATCCTTTTCTGGTCATACCTTTCACATCCAAATCCAAGTCTCAAATTTGCTGCTGGAAAGAGAACATTCAGACCTATCCTGACAGCCCAGCTGAGGCTGGACATAGGAACAGACAAATGCCTCAGCACAGAGGTATAGCTGTTTTCATCAGCTACACTCTGACAAAGACCAAGAGCATCTTCGGGGGGAAAAAAAAAGTACAAGAAACATGGTAAGTCTTCCTGCATATCCTGCTTGCTTCTGGCAAGCCTGTTGAACCTCAGATGATCAGGCTACTAGACACTCTGGCTCTGTTTTTTTTCTCCATAAATATATCAAATTCCTTTCCAAACTTATTTTTGCCCTCTCTTGCCTCCTGTGACAGTAAATCTCACAATTTAATTAACTATTTTAAAGGAAAACCAAAACAAAACAACCTCAAAAGCTCTAAACCTTTGTTGTAACAGTATTGCCCAGGAAGTTCATTCATATCAAAGCTCCAGTAAAAGCAGCATTGCCAAACAGAAAAAAGATTACAAGCAGAAGTTATCATAGAAGCACAGAATATTTCAAGTTTGAAGGGACCCATAAGGATCATCAAATCCAACTCCCTGCTCCTCACAGGACTACCAAAAACTAAACCATATGACTAAGAGCATCGCCCAGATGCCCCTTGGTTATGATCCATATTAACACTGCACGTCTATATGGTCCAATTTTAGCATAGCCTCATGCAAAAGATAAACAGCACTGGAGGTATCAAATCTAGTCAAACCAGCTATCAGAAGAAATATTCAGGTTTCCAGACTAGTCTCCCAGCCTACAGAGACCCAAATGTGAAAGTCTTTGCCACTTCTCCCATGCGGGTGCAAGGGGAGAGCAATCTTTTTCAACTCTGCTCTGGGCACAGTTGATAGCTGTTGAGCAGCGCTATACTACTCCCACAGCTTAACACAACTCTACTCCTCCCCCACATCGTCTTAATCACAAAATCAGAAACAGATTATTTATGCTACTTACTCCCCAATTTAAAGCTTCCAGTTCAATTACTAGTAGCGTCATCTCTTCAGTATCGTAACTCTGACTTGTGCTGGATCTCACTATCAGACTTGAACAAGGAAAAAGCATGCAGAGATCACTTTTCACCATGCCAGACCTTAAGATGAGTGTTTTGAGATACATAATGTATCAACTGTTCCCACTCAGGACTTGCTTGACTCTGAGTGCCCGTGTGGCGAGCAAGGGCTACTTGACTAGGTTTGCTGAGGAGGTGGTGAGGAATGGGAGAAAACATGGTTAAGCATGCAGGATAAATTCTGCAGTACTTTGGAAGTTACCCCTTTTCTCTCACAGCAAAGACACTCTTAACATAGGAGCTCTAGAGGACAAAGAGGAAGGAAGAGTTTGTGTCCTGGAGGAATAATCTCCTCTCAGACCTCTTGGAGGGGAAGAGCATTTCAAATTGCAATGAAGTCAAAAGGCTCCATCCACTCCTTAATAAATTACTTTGTATAGACATAGAAAGTTTGTAGGTAGGACCCAAAAGTTCTGCTCTTTTTTAATTTTAATGTCAATACGACTTCTTGCTCACATGCACTCAAATTATGTATGCTTTTAAGATACATAACAGTAGTGTCCAGCACCACACTGCTTTATTCAAAAAAGTGGATACACTTAGAAACTAACTGTTAAGGACCCTCACCTTTCTCCTCATTCTGTGATTCAGTGTGTTGCAGAATTGACAGTGATATAAAGAAACAGGAAACTCAGTTAGCAAAACCTCTAGCATCTGAGTACTTATCTCCCAGTAGAGTTTTACAACTTGTAACCCACACAGCTGCTGCCAACAGCTCCAAAGAGAATTAGGTAAGGAGAAATTTTTGCAAAGACTTCCTGTACTTTGAAGCCAGCATAGCTATCATATGCTATTTCTTAAATCCTGCTTTCTGAATGTCTGAGAGCAGCCATTTCTGTTTGGCTCAGAAATTGCCTTGAAGAAAAAAAGAGACTAATTTCCTTGTAATGGAGAGCAGCACTTTAATCTGATGACTCTCAGCTCTTACTACCAATTTACTGCATATTGCATCCAACTGCATGCATAGGAAGGTTTCAGTTTGATATACAGCATCCCTTTACAGTAATGAAGGTCCTTTTTTACTCATCCAAAAAAATAATTACAGGAAATTATCAAAGCCTTTAAGATCTTTTCCCTGACACTTCAGCAAAGGCTCTAATATTTGATTACTCTTCATATCTATGTTCATCGGATATTGGTTTACATGCATACAAGAGTGCTACTAGATGTCTTCTATCATATTTCAGGAACAAACTACTTAGATTTGCTCTAAGTAAAATCCAAATAACATTTCTTATCTAATGATTTCTGACTAGTCATGATAAATTATAGGAAGTCACAAGCATACTTCCTCCAGGAGATTGGAGTTATATGGCAAAAATAATAGCAATTTTTACCATGTTTATTTCCATGTGGCAAGGCAAAAGGAGGAGCTGGATATGTTAACACACTGGCTGTTTCCCAACATCCTCTTGAACACATCTGTTGTATCTCTTCCCCACAAAAATACAAGTAGAATCAGCACTTCCATTGCTTCTTACATTGCAACTTAATCTAGCACTTTTGTTATTGCCCAAAAACTAATTCTAGCAAACAGCCTCAATATCCTAACGCAGCAAACATACCATCCTTACTTTTCTTTTTAAACCACCAAGCAAGGTCAATCTACTGTTTCTAAGAAATTGCAGAAGTTCAGCATTCTTCTTTAGCCTTAGCGCTGTGCTCTGAGTATGCTTGACAAATTGTCTCTGCTTCAGTTTCCGTAAAACCAGGACATGGCACTAGGATATGTAACAGTAGGTGAACTATCTTCTCCCAGCACTATAGCAGCAACAATAAATAAACTGCAAGAATTATGAAATTAGTTGCTTTCTTTGAAAAAGCACCCCAACAGAGTTCTGCTCTCCCAGTGACCTAACAATATATTATTTATATAAACATATTGTTTTAAAAAATAAAAGTTTTGGAACTGATCATCTTAATATTTAACAGACAGTACAGCACCAAGTGATGCAAACTAAGTAACAGGTGACAGCTGAAATAATACAAATGTATCTCTTTCAGACACTATTAAAACTTCATACATATCCCTTAGGACCAGACTAAAAATACCCATATGCTCAGGAGCCCTTTAATCTATGAATAGTTTATCAAAGTCACCAAGTTTTATAGAGAGTAAAAACCTTTCCACAATCTACCTTTCCTACACATTTATATCTATTACACAGGAAGCTCTGCACCAAATTTTACATTTTAATTAACTTCAACCATATTCACCTGGAGCATTTTGGAAAGTAAGCTCACTTGCAGTCTCCTGGAAAAGCTTTTTTGAGATAGTATTTGCAAAAGCTCTCAAAACCTAAGTGTTAGGCTAATCTAATAAAACATCCAAAGCATCCCAATTAAAAAAAAAGAAGTTTCATACTGAAAATGTCACCTTGCTGATAAGTAGCTTCATATAACCTTGACTCATGTAAATAATTCACAATATTATGCAGTAAATAGTTTAAAAGCTTATAAATTCTTAAGAAAACTAAGCATTGTTACTAGAACAAAACGTTTGCTTTTGCTTTTATTTTCCAGCTTCTTTTCCCAGTTCCCTCTGGGCAGGATAAAAATATTTTAAGCCAAGCTTCACTTAGTTACTAATATAACTATGCATACCAAAGAAAAACATAGTCATTAAAACATATCTAGCTGTAGAGATCCTCCACAAAGCAAAGATCTATCACGAGTAATAAAATGCTAACTTCAAATAGTGACCTTAAAAGTAGAGCTGCATTACACAAACTTATCACAGAATCATAGAATGGTTTGGGTTGGAAGGGACCTTAAAAATCATCTAGTTCCAAACCCCCTCCCATGGGCAGGGACAACTTCCACTAGACCAGGTTGCTGAAAGCCCCATCCAACCTGGCCTTCAATACTTTGACGGATGGGGCACCCACAACTTCTCTGGGCAACCTGTTCCAGTGTCTCACCAACCTCAGAGTAAAGAATTTCCTCCCAATACCTAATCTAAATCTACCCTCTTCCAGTTTGAAATCGTTACCCCTTGTCCTACTGCTACACTCCCTGATAAAGAGTCCCTCCCCATCTTCCCTGTAGGCCCCCTTTAAGTACTGGAAGGCCACTTCCAGTAGGCCTCCCCGGAGCCTTCTCTTCTCCAGGCTGAACAACCCCAACTCTCTCAGCCTGTCTTCACAGGAGAGGTGCTCCAGCCCTCTGACCATCTTCATGGCCCTCCTCTGGACTCACTCCAACAGGTCCATGTCCTTCTTATGTTGGGGGCTCTAGAGCTGGACACAGTATTCCAGGTGGGGTCTTACAAGAGCAGAGTAGAGGGGCAGAATCACCTCCCTCAACCTGCTGGCCACTTTTCTTTTGATACAGCCCAGGATGCGGTTGGCTTCCTAGGCTGTGAGAGCACAGTGCTGGCTCATGTTGAGCTTCTCATCAACCAACACCCACAAGTCCTCTTTAGGGCTGCTCTCAATCCGTTCTCCGCCCAGCCAGCATTTGTCCTTGGGACTGCCCCAACCCATCTTGTGCAGGACCTTGCACTTGGCCTTGTTGAACTTCATGAGGTTGGCACGGGCCCACCTGTCAAGCCTGTCCAGGTCCCTCTGGATGGCATCCCTTCCCTCCAGCGTGTTGACAGCTCCACACAACTTGGTGTCATCAGCAAATCTGCTGACAGTACACTCAATCTCACCATCCCTGTCACCAACAAAGATGTTAAACAGCATTGGTCCCAGCACCGACCCCTGAGGAACATCACTTGTCACTGGTTGCCACTTGGATATCGAGCCATTGACCGCAACTCTCTGAGCATGGCCACCCAGCCAATTCCTTATCCACCAAGTGGTCCGTTCATCAAATCCATGTCTCTCCAATTTAGAGACAAGGATGTCATGCGGGACAGTGTCAAATGCTTTGCACAAGTCCAGGCAGATGACGTCAGTTGCTCTTCCCTTATCCATCAATGCTGTAATACCATCATAGAAGGCCACCAAATTTGTCAGGCATGATTTGCCCTTAATGAAGCCATGTTGGCTGTCACCAATTGCCTCCTTATTTTCCATGTGCCTTAGCGTAGTTTCCAGGAGGATCTGCTCCATGATCTTGCCAGGTACGAAGGTGAGACTGACTGGCCTGTAGTTCCCCTGGTCTTCCTTTTTTCCCCCCTTTTTAAAAATGAGGGTTGTTTCCCCTTTTCCAGTCAATGGGAACTTCACTGGACTGCCACAACTTCTCAAATATGATTGATAGTGGCTTAGCAACTTCATCCACCAGTTCCCTCAGGGCCCGCAGATGAATGCCATCAGGTCCCATGGACTTGTGCACCTTTAGGTTCCTTAGATGGTCTCAAACCTCAACTTATCGTCAACTGAAATTCAAACTATCATTTCAATGCATTTCTATTATGTAACATTTTTAATTCTGCTTTCTTTCTGCTGTTAAGTACTCATAGCAGTGCCATAGACACAAACTGAAAGTGGTAAAAATCCTAGACCCATACAGGTAAGGAAGGGTTTTATCTGGAAATGAAGGAACATCAGACCTCAACTGGAGCACTGCATCCAGCTCTGGAACCCTCAGCACAGGAAAGATCTGTTGGAGCAGGTCCAGAGGAGGCCACAAAAACGATCAGAGGGATGGAACACCTCTCCTATGAGGACACTCTGAGGGAGTTGGGGTTGTTCAGCCTGGAGAAGAGAAGGCTCCAGGGAGACCTTATTGCAGCCTTCCAGTACTTAAAGGGGGCTTACAATGAAATTGGGGACAAACTTTTTAGCACGGCCTGTTCCAATAGGACAAGGCACAATGTTTTTAAACTGAAAGACGGGTAGATTTAGACTAGATGTAAGGAAAAAATTTTTACAATGAGGGTGTGAAGCCCTGGTTGTCCAGAGGGGCAGTAGATGTCCCATTCCTGGAAACAGTCAAGGTCAGGCTGGACAGATTGCTGAGCAACCTGATCTAGGCAGGGGGGTTGGACTAGATGACCCTGAAAGGTTGCTTCAAACCCAAAGCATTCTATGATTCTACATCAAAGTTTTAGCTACTGTAAGTATTTTTTAGGAAAACTCTGCTAAATACAGACCAGCTTACAGAATGGAAAAAAAAAAAAAAAAGTAGCTCAAAGATGGTACTAATAAGGTATGGAATAAGCTAAGGTCTAATGACAGCCTACCTACTGATTTTCATCCAAGTTTACCCATACACAACTGGGTTTTATATTACCACATTAAAAAAAATTAGCCAATGGAAGATGCTTATTAAAGCTTCATCAGAAACATACACTATGATCAGTTATCCAGAAATGAAAGAATTCTGGTCTGCATAATTGTGTTCATTATTTCGGTTTTGCTCATCTAATATAGTACTATACTTGTCATGAATTCACTGAAAGTCAAATCCACATTTCAAACAGAGATTTACAGTGATGTATTTGAGATTTTCTTCATACCACAGCAGCCATATCAACCTTACATTTACTAGTATGTAATTCCTGAAATGGTGAATTGTGTTTTGCATTTTTTACTTACTGCTAGCTAGCTGCGTTACAATATAATATTGTTTGCAATTTATAATACAAGCATTAAGCTGTATCAGCCCGTGAACAGAGATTAACTGCTTTTCCCATTAAACTGTCTTTTGCTTTGGTGAGTGTTACAAGCTTGTGACAGAGAGTTAGAAAAACTTTAAATGAATGGGAAGTGCGCTATAGACAGTGAGTAATGTTTGTAGATATCTTCTGCAATCATTCATAATATAGGATCATTTTACCTTCTTGAGAAGGTTCTCCGTCATACTACAACTGTTAAATCTGTTCAGTTACTCCAAAACACTCAGTACCTCTAAACTCCTTTAGACACTCTTAAGGCTTTTTTTTTTTTTCTTTTTAGCTAAAAAAATTAAGCAAAACATTGACACTATTACCAGGACTGCTACCTTGTACCTAGGGTTCGCCTGTGGTTCTGTTTCCAGCAGCCTTGTTTTAATTAAAAATATTCCAAGATTCCTAGACAAATAATATTTACAATATCTAGTATAAACCCCAGTAAAACATCAAAGAATACTGCAAATAGGTAAGTTTTTAATGTCAGAGACCCCTAAAAAACCTCCTAGTAATATGAGGCTAAAAGAATAAAAATTAAGAAATGTTTTAGATGGGCAAATCTTTTTCTACATCTATTGCAACACAATTTGTTATTCCTCATTGTATTATCAGTCAGGAAAGAGAAACAGTAATAACGTTTTCATGTAAGTGATAAAAGACCACCACTTTGCACAGTTTAGTCATCATGCACATTCCTGTCACTTTCAAAGGTACTAATGTTTAACCACAGAAAAATACTGCAGAACATTAATTGCTAATAGGGACTGGCGTCCATTTCTCCATGGATAACTTAATTTGAAGAAACCCCTGAGCAAGCTGTGCATTGACACCAAGTAGTTTACTTCGTATTTTTGTTTCAGGTTGCAATAAGCTTCCCTTCAGGAATACCAGCCTAGCACTGAATGCTAGGCTCCAGACACTGTTCATCAGCACATATGAACATGAGAGGAATGAAAAATCAGTTCCTGAGTTCAAAAGTCACAGAAACAACATGTATGCAAACTATTCCAATGCCATTACCATTTCTTGCCACACGACTCACCCAAACACCCAACTTCGCTCTCAGATCTGCCGAATGTTTTCAGTCAAACCATTTCTGTAGCTCTACAGTCACCTGCTCAAAGCAGAACCCAACAATGCAAAATCTAAACTTCCAAAATCATTATTCAGTGGACAGAGTCACAAGATCCTTGATGATGAACTGCAGTTGGTTGGCATGGTGATAGGAGAAAGTCTGCTAACCATGAAAAACAGGAAAGAGAGTCAGAATGCTGCTGGGAAGCTGTGTGCTCCAACTCCATCATCACCAACAGCCTCCAAGAGCCCAATGAAAACTAGGGCACACAAGAAGGAGTGGAAAGGAAACGTACGTTTTACCAGCAGGGCAATTCTTCCTCATTTTTAAGTAGCTCAGAAATTTGATAGAATATAGCAGCCTTGGAGACCTTGTTTACCACAAGAGACAATGTGGGTTTAATTAACTTACTATACTAATTACAAAATTGTTAACAGTACTAGAGAAATGATCTGCCAGTTGGACAGCCTGAGCCCACAATAAAATGCAATGTGTGAAATAAAGTCAGCTCTAGAGGCATATGGGAGAGCACAAACACAGCCACCATTCTAGAATGGTGCAACGCACTCCCGGCAATGGAAGTAGCTATTTCTATAGAAAATGTTTGAAGAAAAAACAAAATACATCCTCCTCCACAGAGAGATATACATTAGGCGCTAGTTTATTCAACCAGAGGATTTTCAGACTGTCTCAGCCTACAATTCCTCTGATCAACTTAAATTGATAGTAGATTTTTGTTCACCCGGAATCTTCACAAGTCAAAAATCATACCAATACATTGCTCTGTTCAGTCTTGGAAATTGATTTGTTCTATTCCTCTTAAAAGCCTAGCACTGAAGCAAACCTCGTGGTTTCCCTCTATAAGCAAAGGATGGTATAAAGGACATTAGAAGATAAGAAGCTTGGGTCTTTGCCGTTACCTATGTAACACATCATAGGTGGCATCTGGAGAGGATGAAATAATGAATTTTTCTGCATTGCAGGAATAACGTTATCATCTTAGAGTACACATATTACAGTGTATGTATACATACATATTACACTGGAGAACATTCCCATTACACTATCATCTTTCTAATGCCTAAAATCAAGTCATAAGGTTCCTGGCGGCCTTGGTGGCCAATCCAGCCCAAACCATGACATAAGGTCAATAGTTGTGATACAGATCAAACCCAAGTAGACTCACTGCAGGTGGTATTTTTTCTCCTGGTTAAATGCCACAATGTACATGAAATATTCTAGTAAATAAAGATACTGAGAGACAAAAAACTCCCAAGACCACATCTGTCTAGTTGCCACTTGTCACCACAAGGCTATTAGTAAAAGGCACCTGTCACACTGTATCTATCTTTTAAAGAGAACATAGCTCTTCTTCTACATGCGCTAAAGTGATTCCGACCTACAGTTATCAGCCTGTTAGCACCTTCCCGTGTTCATTCTCCCTTGCAGCGCAGCATTGGTATCTCCATGGGAATAACAACTACCTCGGTTGACATATATTACAAATGAGCTCTTTACCAATAGCAATCTAAGTTTTATAGAAAGAACATATTCTACAAGGCTTGTATTTAAAATATTTGCATAGAAACAACCTTGCAATGAAGAGAAGCCTGGACGAAAGGCAGAGAAACTTCACAAACTGTTAGGAATATTAGGCAAATGGAAAACCTTGTAATGCTTTGATTTCTAATTAGAATGCAAGACACTTGAGGCAAATAGCATATCTGAGCTGGTCAATTAAGAGAGCTGTTATTGTTCTTCCACTGTAAGACCTCCTTGCCTTAGCAGAAGACAGAAAATCATTAAAAAATGGTTAATGCCTCAGTGTCTAGGTAGCTATCCTTTGGGGAAAAAAAAATATTTATATCAAAATACAGACAACAGATACAACTAGAGTAATTTTATCTTCTGGTTTCCAAGGAGACGAGTGACCCGTATATGCTTCTCCTAACATGTGTATCAAAGTCATATCATAGCAAGTAAAGCCATAAAACCCATAAGAAAGCAGCTCAATGCTACAGAGACAATTAAAACTGAAGTTACTCTGAAGCATAACAGCTTGGGTAGTTTGTTTACCAATAGAGCTTTGCTACCGGTGTCAGTTCACAAGCTTCCTTTTAACAGAGCATTCACTGTAACAGACATCGCCAATCTTTATTTTAAAGACGGGAAAGTACAGGCAACAAAGGCTGCTCCAATATGGAAGCACAGATAGTATACTACAATTAACAAACTATCGGGGCAGTAATCTAACTTTAGCACACATGGGGCAAAACTTCCTGTGATCTGAAATCCATCCCTTCGCAGTCCATCAGCAATTCTTTGAAGCAAATGTTTATGTTGTATCAGCAATTCTCTACTTCAGTCTTCCAGAATCTCAGGAGGATTCTGCTTTCTTCCTCAGCCAAGCTCAGGAAACCTACTGGAGCCCGAAGTACATATAATCGTATTTTCAATGCGCTCCTAATCTACAAAAAGCAGATTTGGTTTGGCTAAGCACACAGTTAAAAAGACTCTCTGTCTTCCTCAACTTCCCTATCAAGCATCACTCACACATTTACAACATACTAGGTAAAAATTGAACTCGGTTTTTCTTGGAGAAACTGCTTACTGTTCATTCCCAGGCATCTGCATGCATTTTGACTTCCTTCTGTCCCTTACCCTACTTGTTTCTGCTGTCTTCCACATACTCATTTCGGGCAGAATGCTACGGTAATACAGAGATGGTGAGCTGCAGGACTCTGCTGTGCCGCTGTGAGCAAACAGCATGCAAATAGCAAGCCTGGGGTAAGTTAGGACTAATTTCAGCCTTCCTAATCTATCTCAGCTGACGGTAATACAAAGAAACCAAGAGATTCTACCTCGTAATTGCATAGTAGATGAACAGGTTATTTGTGGTGTTTCCAAGATTAGCTTTAGAGAGCCCTGTACTACTTGTGTGGTAGGGCTGGGAAAGTGGCTTTAAGAGATTCGCAACTGTTGATGACAAGTCCCAGCATCCTAAACATATATCTGGGCACAGACTAAGCAAAAAATTCATGAAATGTGCCAAGAAAAAGTTGTGTTTCAGGAGACAGAAAAAAAAAGCTGGAAGAGACAGTTATTTTGGACCTAATTAATAAAGCATTTGAGAATATAAATGTGTGAAGGTGTTTGGAATGACATCATGAAAGACAGAGCCCATGATTCTGAGCGAAATAAGAAGTGAGAGAAGCTAAACAGCAATAAGAGACCTATAGGTCAAACTCACAGATTCATTAAATGAAGTGCAATGCTGACAAACACGGGAAAAAATCATCAGCATGTAACGCCAGAATCAGAGGCTGCAGTACAAAATGGATTAACAAAAAGACACAAATAGCAATAAGAAACAGAAAAACAAGACCTAGAGAATTCCGAGTCCAGGACTTCTCCAATAAGGCAAACAACAAACGCAAAAAACCCATACACATTCAATACCTTTTTTGCTTAATCTTCAAAGAAGGCTAAGAGGTCAGATATCAAGCACAACTGGTACTAAGAGAAAATACAATAAAGCAGAGTTTAACAAACAACAAACACCAAAAACCCAACATACAAAATCATAAAGATATCTTACTGAAAAAGATATCTAGTTATTCTATTCCCCTTGGTCCTGCAGCTGACAAAACATGCACAAGAGAAAGTAACAGGAAAAAACCCCATACCGAAGTGGCCTAGCACACACTTACAGTGCCTCTACCATTGAGCAGAGCTTTGATCCACTATGAACTCAACAGGAGAATCGTCACGCAGGTTCTTTTACTCACCACCTACTTGGATCATATATTTCCCACTATTCCTGACAAGTTTTACAGACAGGTAGCTGTAATCAGACTTCTTTCACTACAGAATTCTACATTTTTACACACTTTTGTTGATGTGTACACACTGCTGTATCCTATTCTACCTCTTGACCAGTCAAGCGTGCATTACACTTACTTGCTTAGTAATTGTCTCCTTTCCAATTGTTTGCATACAGGACAGTCTTTCACTTTATACAGGACAAACAAATAGAGTCACTATTCACAGAATTTTATTTTTAGAGGAAAAAGTGCTGAAGTTATCACTTTTGTGTTTCCCTATCCTCAAGGCTCTCTGAGAAATTTATATAGCTCATTCATCCAGCACCTCCCTGCTACTGTAAGCACTCTCGTTACACACACAGACAGGAAAATGAAGCAAATCAGAAATCAAATGTTGAATGTTCGCAGTCCTGTGCTCACTCTTAATTCTCCTTGGAAGCACAGCCTCACCTAATTACACGATCTTTAGCACTCACAGCTGTATGGTACAACCTGACACAGGTGTACAGCATTATTACAGAAACAAGATGAGAAACACAGGATTCTTGCACTGATATCTCTGTAACAGGGCATTTTCCAGAATTCCTGTGCTGATAGGCGTTTGATGATAGAATAGGTTACATAAATAGGCAGATAGACCAAGCTGGATAAGAAGAGATGTGACACATACTGACAAATACATTTTGGGGTACAAGTCTTACAGCACAGTCAGCAGAAAGCCCAAGGCAAAATGGTATTTTATTAAGGTAAATCACATAGCATGGAGAAAGGCTAAGCAAGGTTATCAATCCTTTTCGTCTCATAAAAAATAAAAAAAAGACTTCTGTGTACAGTTTAAAGAAAGGTCAGACTAGTACGAACCTTAGCCGTGGAATTCTCACTAAAACTGCTGCTTTTACAATAGGCTCTTCTCTTTCCTACTGGCAAGCAACAAAGCATCTCTCTGTGTTCAAAACTCCTCAAACTAAAAGCACAGAAGCAGATTCAAAACCACAAATATTCCATAAAGCTATAAATCAAAAAGCTGCAGTATAATTTGGCTAAGAGTGATGTTTTTTTTCTTGACTACAATCAAAGCTCTTTAGGTCTGTGCCCTTTATGATTTACCAATAAACGGGTGAGATATATTTGCAGTTGCATGTCAATCTCAACCCAAGGGAAGTAAAGGACCTTCTTTACCTTTAGTAAACTGTTCTATGGAATTTGTTTTGTCATCTCTAATTTATCCCAGGATAGCACAGGATCCTTGTAGCAGAAAGTCTTCCAGGGATTCACAGCTGCTGGGTGCAGCTCCTGAGCTGAACATCACTGAACATCATTGTCTTGAGCCACCAGCCTGCTGCTGGCCAGGCCTTAGCACTCAGAACATCTGTAGCACCCCAGGAAACTTAGGTATCGCGTCTTCTCTTACACTTCTCATCATCCCATTTAGAAAAGAGTTAGAAGTTGTCAATAACCATGTGTATGCAGTTAGCCTAGTGTATGCCCGCTTGATATAGAGCATTTACTGAAATCTTTTCATAAAACAAATCTAATCTAACAGTAGGTCATTTAAGCGTGCTAAGATCTCGTTCAGTCTGCAAATTCAAGATCTGAAAACTGATTTCCCATTACAGAAGTTGTATTAACAAACCATGTTTATGGATTAATTCTAATCTGGGTTTTCTGCTCCCAATCTACTCTGAGAACATTAACCTTCCCAGCTAAATTCTGCTATTTACAGCTAGGATATTGCACTTAATTCACAGCGAGCCCTTTGCAAAATAAGTAATCTTAGTTTTCGCAAAATGAAATATATTTTATAAAAACACTTCATCATCAAAAGGGTTAAATATTTCAAAAATTCTACCATTCAAATGGTTGAAGAAACACACTTGAGCAGATGCCTAGAAACATCCCTTCTTGAGAAGTGTTTTGGAATGCATCGGTGAAAATGTGCTTAGACTGAATTCAATCTATATGAAAAATCACGGTATGTATACAGCTTTTTTAATAAGCTCATCATGCGTCCACTGAGGAAGGCTGTACTACATACACATACGCTGGTTCACTTGGATGAAAGCCAGATTTTCGATGAGATCAGCTGCCATGTAGAGATCATAGCAGGTTGACATATTTTTCAAGAGAGCACAGCACACAAAGTACTCCCTGTGCTCCTCCCAAAGACAGGCGCTTTTTGGAAAAATCTAGCCCTAAGGGAGGGGAGGGGGTGGAGGGATTGAGCCTTTTTCCTTATGCTCTGAAAATGTAACGTAATTGCACAGGGATAGGCTACACACAAAAAAATATTTCTTAGTCCTATTAGTATATATGACAGCTTTCTGTAAAAGAGATAGTCATCTCTAAGCGTAAAAATGTGTATATGCATATTGAGTTGTTGATGTAAAAACATTATTTCTGCATGCTTTTCAATTAAAATTTTAGTTACGATTTGTACTGCTTAGTTATAAACTCAATTTATTTATTTACCAAAGTAAACACAGCGTAGAAAGTAACAGTTATTTATTGCTAGGCTAGATAGTCAAGGAGAAGGTTTGAGTTCCAGAAAACATAATAAAGAACTAAATTCAGTATTCCATACACAACTGCCTCAAAGTTAGGAAGAGGACAGGAGCTGCTGGACTACTTAGCACTAAGGTTATGGATTAGCGTAGGAGGGGCTGTAAACCTAGAATTATTATTGGATTAGTCCACTATTTTGGACAAAAATTACTCGGTTTGCTATCTAGAGAATCAGGTTGGTATCGCTGAGCTAGGTTTATTGCTTGCAATAAGGCTCAAACCAAACTATGAACAGGGATGAGGAAAGCAAGGGCTAAAGACCTAAGATGATGATTGACGCTAGCAACGATAAATGAGAAAAAAGCTATCTTTGTATAGGAATTTGGAGTATGTTTAATCTAGAATCATTGCTGCAGCTGGACATCTTCCAGAGAACAATATTCCAAAATGTAACTCTAATTCCAGTTCCAACCTGAGTAAGAAATATAGCTTTCTTCCATCTGATACATTTATGGTAAAAGCACAAGTTAATGATTTCTAATTTAAATGGGAAGTACGAGTCATATGGCCAGGGGTATATTCAGGGATGAAGGGAAAAAAAATCTTTAGCACTAGATCTTTAAAGGAGTTTCTAGCATGAGAAGACAAATAACAGCCCAATAGTCGTGGCTTAGACTGTAGTTAGGGACTGCTCAAGAAAGGAGAACCTGTGAAGCTGCAGTGGGCACTAAATCACTAAAAACAAGCAAGACCACAGGTAAAAGGATGATAAAAATGCATTAATAAAGTCAGAAGCTATACCAGACATATGACTTATATCTGCCCCATTTTAGCTTTGCGGGTTTTCAAAAACCCAGCACGCATTTCACCCTCTCCCATATCCTGCAAACTGGACTGTATCTTCCTCTCCTGCCCACAGCACTCGCTTCAGCCCTACCAGCCCTTCCAGATTCAGCACCTCCTTCAGTTCTGCAGATGCTCTCAAAATGAGAGTTGGAGGAAGCAGGGCTAAATGAGCTGTCACTCCAGTTAAGGTGAGTACTAACTAGCCCTACGACTAGATTTAGAGTTAGCTTTCAGGAAAGTGGAGAAGCAGGAGTGCGATGAATGCTGCAAGTTGAGAGCCTTCAGGGTGACGTAAGGACTGTGGGACAGAGGTGTAAACATGCTGCCACTGGTTGTAAGGTACGTCAAGTCCCACAGCATTGCTGAAAAATGGGATTTAGGTTAAGGATAGAGCTTGAAAAAGGAGAGCATATGCAGCTGAGTAATAAATCTTGACGTGCTCATGTGGCTAAAATAAGAGCTTGAAGAAACAGGAAGAAACGTAATGTCACTCCTTCTAAAGCAGGTATGAGACTTATGGGTACAGCTTAGGCTGTGACTGGGCAGGAAAAGAGAAACTCTAGAGGTGAAACTAGTCATGGATCACGAACAATTTAAAACGAAGACACATGGAAGAAATAGTAAAGGACTTGCTACTCCTGCTAAGCAGGTACAGAGCCTCTGGCAACAGTCCAGAGGAGAGGTTAGGCTGGTTTAAAGCTGGGAGTGGATAGCTGGAAAGACAAAATTAACAGTGACTCTTGAAAAGCTCACAAGGATAAAATGAGGGCTGGAGGAAGCAGAGAAAATTGAGCTTTTTAAGACAGATGCCAGTTTATGCTAGGGATAAGACTGGATTGAGAGTAGGATTAAATCTTGGGAAATGACAGCTCATGCTTCTTGAGTGCAAAGCAAGGCATAGGGCCAGTTTGGTTAGCACTTGTCCAACAGCATAGGCTCTACCTTCTCAAAGATCAACTAGACTAGGAAAGGACTAAAGGCCTGGCAGAAACATCTGCCATAGAAGACTGAAACTTTAGACTCAAGTAATGCTGTACACTAATATCACAAAAAAATACCAGTTGTTCAAAAAGCAAGTAATCATCAATAGCCTTCAATAAAGTGCTCTTGCTTTTGCCCTTTAACAGACGTCTTAATACAGTTTAAGTAATCTAGATGGTAGAAAAAAACATTGGCTTCAGATTTCAAGTACTACCTTCACATAATTTGTAAGCATCTCTTGACAGACAGACGTTGTGAGGTTGAAACAGTTACAGACTTGTGCTAAGAAGGAAGAAGGGCAAGTTTTGCCTTAGAAGGGAAAAAACTCAACACCATCCTCTCCCACAACAGCTTTGAACCATTCATCCTTTTAAGCAGAGGACACTGCCAAAAGATGGCTGGCATTAAGATCTGCAGATGGTTATACAATACATGAGAATGGCCTGAAATCTCAGGATTCTGTGAACTCATGAAGATGACTGATGAATGCATTTGTTCAGGTAGAGACTGAATAGTAAGTTAGCTTTAATTTGGCTAAAATCAGGTTAATGGTTATGATCATCCCTCATGATTTAGTAAAGTTAACAGTAAGAAAACATACTATAAAGACCCAGCTATTCTCTGAATGCGCTAGAGACCTTTTTTTGTGTTTCCTAATGAGACAAAAAAATCACATCATTTGTAGCACCTTACATCTCAGCAAGAAAATTTCTATTATTAGTGGGAAAAAGTGCACATTAAGAAGTCTTTCAGAATCCATTTAAAATCACTGTTTTAAATTTCATAACAGCTTCTTTCATACTTCCAATGCTCTTACACTTACAGTACTTCCTCTGCTTTGCTTTCTGTTGCCCTGCACACTCTGTTCTTACTGATTTTATTCAGAGTTGATGCTCAGCGTCTTTCAGAACATAATCTTATTTTATAGGCATAGGCTCTTATGCTTCCGTAGGGCTTGGCTGGTTATTGCTGTGTCTCCAAGGATTCCTTGGTCCAGATGAACATACTTCCTTCAGTATTAGGTCTCATGCCCATGTTTTGATTATGGCTATTGGTTCTGCACACACAGTGCTCAAAAAGTCAATGACGTGGCACCACTGAGTCTCTCCTGGAGTAGCTGTAATCAGTAGCTAGGACGGATGTAGCTGTGACAATAACTGAAGGAGAAGCAGCTTGTCACCTCCTTTTATCCCGCAATACAGAACTGCTGAATCTGCTGAACTGGACATGAATGGGAATTAGCCCTCCAGCACCTCCTGAAGGAGAATACAAGTCTTATAGTTTAGCTATACTTCCAGTTATCTTAGCTGTGCCCAAAGTAGAACTATTTTACCCCAGATAGCCCAGCCTCTTGAGTTTGGGTGGTCCTGAGTTTAGGAACCTCTCCCACTTCTGCAAATACAACCTTTTTCAAAACAGCTAGAGTACCATTTTTCCTAACCTCTGTTCATTAAGCTGGTTTGGACTGCTCTGGGGGATATCAGAGGTGGCCTTCAAAGAATAAATTCCAATGTTAAGGGAAGGATTGTGCAGACTTGAGTTGGAGAAGCACATTTCTGGGAACAAGAACTACATTGCAAAATCTCGCTATCAAGTATTCTTTCAGGTAAATCTGCAACACCCTCTGGCTGGGAAAAGAGAAGTCTGTACGCTATTCAAAGAAAGTAAGATATATTGGCATTGTTATGCTCACAACATAACTATAAGTAAACTATTTTATGACTGTCCATAGGCAAGCATAAAATGCATGAGTAAGCCTGGAAATCTTACAAAATGCGATCAATGAAAGACAAAATACTGTATCTAAATTCAACTCTGTAAAAGCCACCCATTTCCTGAGGCCACACAAAAGTATTATGAACAATAAAAAGAATGCTAGAAACTATAAAAAAGGGAGGAAAAAGATATTTGAAACTGCTTTGTGTGCAACCATGCACCTTTATTAAAAATTTTTGTCCATGACACAAACAAATATTATCACACTTAAGGTCTTCAGTTTAAAACAAACAAACGAAAAACCTCCAACTGCACAACATTTGTTACGTTGCCTTAGATCTACAAGGCATATCAAAAAGCCACAAGTTCCACAAAGAAATTTAAGTTAATACGGAGAGCTGAGAGGAACAGTAAGCATGACGTATACTGAACTGAATCCTCACTAGTATTTTCTAAAGTAAAACAAAGTGTATTGGAAGAGGCCTACCTGTTATGTTTTACTTCTTCCCCTGACAAAAATAATGAAGGTGTTATTCTACACACTTACGGAATTATAAAGAATTGGTCTGGCCGGTGTTTCAGCATGTTCAATCCCTTTACATCAGCAAAGGGATTCATTGGCAAAGAAAGCAGGCAGTAGGGTGAATGCTGTACTCTTTTTCTTTAAAACCGCAATTGGCACAAATTGTCCATTTTACTCAGGAGGATGCAATTACATTTCAGCTTTCATGTAAAGCTGGCTTTGTGAAATTGAAAAGCCTGTGTATGAACAGAAACATAACAGCAGGGAAAAAACAAAGACTATAGCTGGCTATGGATCATTTCTCCTTCTCCACATGGTTTGAGGGAAAAATAGCTGGACGCACTGGGTGAAGCCAATCTGCAGTAAGCAAGCTCATATCAGCCCTGCTGACCTAATGGCAAGAAGGAGCCCAGGACCAAAGAGTTCAAACTCCTGGGGAAAGCAGATAATCAACACCTCATGTCTTTAAGTAAAGATTTTATGGGCTGCACAAGAGAAAAAAAAACAAAAACAAAACACAACAAAACAGCAACAAAAAAAAAGACAGAGAAAGGGGAAGTCATATTAGGACGAGGAAGAATCTTGCTGGTCAACCCAAATCCAGCAGCTAGAAGAGAGAAGCCCCATTCACCCCTTACTCTGCCAAAGCCTTTGAGAGACTGCAACACAAATTGCCAGGAACGCTTTAACTGAAAAAGTTTCTGTAAGGAAATACCAATGGAATGCTAATAAGAAAAATAAACTTTCTGAGAGAGCGGGGAGGAAAAAAATTTAAAAAGTATGTCTTCCTTCCTTCCTCTCAGCTGGATATAGCAAAACTAGCTGTGAGGAAACTCACTTACAAGAAGGTATTAGGCATTTAATTCAGGCTGCTCTCATCCTAAGGTGTGTTCCAACTGCCAAAGTCTTTGGCTAAATGAAGACAGTCCCCATTTTTATTAACAAAAACAAAAAAACCCAAAACACACTGAAAAAAAGCATGTTTTCTGCCCACACTGGAACAGAAGTTATCATGAATTTTCAAAATTTCAAAAAATTGGAAAGACATTTCTCATCCAACTCTGGTTGTACCCTAATGAACATAAGGAAAGTTTGGATTCAGACACAAACTATAAATACATCTTTAAGGTCAGAAACTGTCAGCTTAAGAAGTTACATTCCAATTATGTAAGGCTACAGTAAGTTAATTACCAGTTATTAAGCAATGTTAGTTCCCAACATGAGAAACAGCAAATCGAGTCAGAATGAAGTCTGTTTCTACATTCACACAAATACAGCTTATGTTGTAAGACATAACTGAATGCAAATCTTGACCTGTTAATTACTGAGGTCTTTACTGTATCATTTTAGATACTTTGATCAAATGTCAAAGAGCTCCTGTGACAGACCGATGTGCACTTGGAAAAAAACATGGTGCTCACATTTTATCAGAATTTCTCCTTGTTTTATGAGTATCGAGTTGTCGGACAGAAGAAAATGTCTAGTTGTTATCAATAGTAAGATTAAATTTCCGTACCCTTGGTATTTGGCATATCTGCCAAGAAAAAGCAAAGTTATTAACAATAACCTCTTTGTTAAGTAAAATAAAGAAACTTAAGTCACCTTTGATAGTTCAGTGAGGAGAACTACCAATAAAAAAATGATATCGCCTACTCCTTAGTTTGCTCACATTTGTACTGTGACGAAGTATACACTGAAAAGTAGGCATATCTGTCTGGTTTAATAATTTTGTATTTTTGAAGTAAAAACAAAAAAGGAAGTGTGGTAAGTTAAGAATGTCCACTGTGTGATTCAGAAGGAAGAACTGTAAAGGTTTCATGCCCTAATCCTTTGGTTCAATGCAACAGTGCAGCATTGAAGTGAATGCCCTAATACTCCATGCTTACACCAGGACAGTTCAAAGTTGCTGTGAATGAAACAAATCTGTTTCTGAGGGTAGTGAAATATGCTCCAACTACCCACTAAATGCTCTCCAACCCCAGTGGGAGTTTGAAACCCTGAGTGGTTCACTGACCAGCTTTGAACTGCACTTACAAATGGAAACCTATGGTCCAGAGGACTAGGTGAGATCCATCTTGAACTAAAATCCCCAGACCACACGCAGACAAACGAATCTCAGAACTGACTGCTGCAATATACTGAAATGTTCCTATTGCACCAAATAACATCAAATACAGGCACCCATACAGATTACTTTGCTTTTACCCAATTTTATGAGTAAAGGCTGTTATACAGTGTAAAGATAGTCACCACAGTCTTCACAATGAATTTGCTGGGAATCATACTGGATATTAAATGGTCTGAGATAGGCTGCTTTTGAAATAATTAAGACAAGCTTTTATGTTTTGTCTAAGCTTCACATATATTCCACAGCAACTACAAAGGCAGGCTTAATTACTCAAGGAAAAAATACTTCAAATCAAAATAAATTTTTGCTAAACCAAACCACTTCTAAGACATCAAGACAAAATGCTTTTGCATGATTTGCATTAAAGACAAAAATGCATTGCTTACTTGAAGTTCTTTACCCAGTTAGGTAACCTTCTATTGCATAGAAAACTGCATTTTCTTTACTGTTCGTTGAGTTGATCATATTTTGTCCCACTTTTCTATGTAGTCATACTCATCTTCTATTTAAAGAATCCAGAAAACCTAACGAACTTTTCCACAGTCAAAAGATCATTCTCTTTCTTTAGAAAAGCTTATAAAAACTTTTATTTCTTTTAGCGTTTGCTCACAGGTCATGCTTACAGAACATTGTTTTCTAAGACTTTTTTTAGTTTCTCTTTTCTGGACAGTCTTCGACTTGTCTATATCGGAAGTTGCAATATCCAAAACTTGCATTAGATGAAGCCTTCACAATTTCAAATGAGGATAATTACGTCCCTTGTCTTCCATGTAATATTCCTGATCATAAACTGCAGAATCACATTTGCCTCATTTTGCAACAGCTTCACATTGTTGACTTCACTCTGTTTGTTTTTCCCTATGACCCTAAGTTTGTTTTCCAAATCCTGCTCTAGTCAGTTATTCCAAAAAGCACAAATACAAGGTGGATACTGCATTCTTCACCTTCCACTTTCTAATATGGGGGAAAGGGGTCATCTACTTTCACACATAATCCATGGGGACAGGCACACACCTCAACAAAATTCAAAATAGCTCAGTTACTGACCAAGGAGCTTGCTGGAGTCAGCCCACTCCAAGTACCACTGCAGAGACAGCCCAGGGGAATGCTGGGACCAGCACAATATTTTACATTTTCCCCCTGTTTCCTCCAGACTGAGAGGTGGACCCCGTCATCCACCTGGAATACTGTTTAGAATCCTCTCCCAAAAACAGACACTCTACCAGGAGGTTAAAATCAAAAGACATAGTAGACAAAATGATTAAACTTCAGTATAACAGCATCTCACTTAGATCACATTCCAAAGAGGTAAGATGAGGAGTCAATTCTTTGCAGAAAAGATTTTCGCCCACAGGTTCTGGCTCACAGAACAACTTAACAGCCCGCTTACAGATACCCTGCGCCCTCCACCTTGCTAAAGCAACCTTAAACCTTCTGGCTGAAAAGATATTACTCTGTCAAACTGAAAATTCACACTGCCTAAAGAAGAATGAATATGGCTCTTAAACCTAACAGTAGCAGACATAGGATGGGGAATATTTCTGCAACAGCTTCAATATTTAACAAGAAAAGTACTAAACAATGAATCTCAATTTCCTATGTAGTGGTCTACCGTGGATTTTTCTTCCTGCAGTAATTAATAGCAAGAGAAGACCCTTCTCACAGAGCAAACTAGGTGCTTACCACCCTTTGTTTCTTAGCAAACAACCCATATGTTTTCCAGACGCTGATCATTTGTAAGAGCTTATTTTTAACATAAACTCTGGTATAATATGAAAGTTCACCCGCTACCAATTGCCAGCCTTCCCTAGATTTAGGCAACAATATATTTTGGGAGTATGACTCAAGAAAGCGTTCACATGAGCAAGTAAAGCAGGTGGCCAGGACCTACCACATAGCATCGGCTTCATCAGAACATCCTCAGAGAAGGAAAAATAGCTCTTAACTGTTTGGGGAGATGAACTGTTTTGGTGGAAGAAAAACTATTCGAAGGTATAGGTTCTAATTATTACAACCAATAAAGCAAACTGCAGAGTTTAATGCCTCAGCATCACAGAGAGATATATAAAAAAACCCACTACTCTTCTGATCAAAGCATTTATCCCTGTGTTGCCAGTAAGTCTCAAAGAAACTCATTTGCACGTGGGGCCTCAGTCATAAACGTAAGTTATGCCTGTGCCAAATAAACAGCTTACCTGTTTTTCCCTCAAAAGTATCTCATACAGCCGCACAGCTCATTTATTCACCCGATGTTTCAACTGCAACAGAAGAAAGAAGTTGTTTGTTAGTCTGTTGGGAAGGCAGATGTCCATGCTACCGATAAAACTCTTGCTGTCGTACGCAGATTTATGCCAAGCACCAAGTGCTGTGATTCGCACAACAGGCATCCAGCAACCACTGCATCAAGGTACTGCAAGTTACACTGTGGCCAAAATGTCGTATTCAGATGGGATTCCTTAATCTCCTTCTTCAAGTGAATTAAGCAAAAGAGAAGAGGACATTGGACAATGTTATTTCTGTCATTTGTTTGCTCAGTAACAAGGCTTTGAGCAAGTTAACTGTTAGAAAAGCCAGGTAGTTTCAGAATAAAGTTTTTCATCTTTTGCCAGGGATTTGCGGAAAGGATCCTACCATCTTTACTCAAACAAGCAGTCCAGGAGCATTGCTGGAGGCAGTCTTGATTCAGAGTAGTAATACTTGGGAAGCATCTAACTTTAGGGACATGCATTGCCCCATTTGATTAAAACCAGAAGTATTCTGCTGCTTGAAGCAATGTACATGCATGTGCTTCAACCCTGATCTAGTGGGAGGTGTCCCTGCCCACGGCACGGAGGGTGGAACTAGATGATCTTTAAGGTCGCTTCCAACCTAAACCGTTCTATGATTCTGTGACTTGAATTCATGCTTGTGGCAAAGGGATTACACACCCAAACCCTGCCTTGAGCCCAGAACAGCAATGGACATGACACATGCTCCAGAGGTATTACAAAAAGAGTTAAGCCAAGGAAACTTCCAAAAAGAAGAAAACTGGATGTATAAAACAAAACCTTTCCTAAAAACCAGCATGAGGTCACATGAAAAGTGAAAAGAGGTTTTTAAGTCCATACACTTACACACACACCATCAGCTCATGGGCCACACACTTGGAAACTGTTCACTGAATACCTAGGAGAAAGGAAAAGTTTAACAAAACACTGCCCCTTACTAGAGATGATGGCAATTTAATAATGCACATGTTCAAGTTACCCACACAGGGAGAGCAGTAGTATGTTCCACATCCTGACCGAGAGACGGCTGCACGTTCAGTGATCCACCCAACAGCTAAGGGCAGCATGCCCAGGCTGGTGCTGTGCAGCAGGATGCCGCACGTACAGCGTGTCCATCAGGCTGCGCGATGCTTGCAGCTCCTCGGCCGCAGGACAGGCTCGGCCAGCTCACCGCAGCAGAGGAGCTGTGGGCAGCTCTCACTCGGCACGGCGACTGCGCCACCCCCCTGGCCATGCCTGTATCTGGCAGCGCAGCAACAGGTTCTCAGGCGAGTGTCCTTTAGGAATAGAGTTGTTTCCTTGTAGGACATTCTATGTTAGCTTGGATTACCAAAAGGGACAGCTTCTCTCCACGGACGGGAGCTACTCTGCTCTGTGCAGCTGTGACAGTGTGCTCCCCTCGCTCCAGGCGTCACCTATTCTTTATCTCCCATAACCCTGCCCAAGCGATAACCACCCATGGTGGTCATAACGGGTGCCTCTAGTCGTGATGGCATCCGGGGCTCAACGTGGTTTCGCGAAGACATATAACTTCACAATAGCCAAGGGCTAACCTGAGCAATGCTGGTTCTGTGGTCAATATGCAAATATGACTGTAGGTCAATCATCTCACCCCCATAAATAGTGAACAGCCCAAGAGCCCTTTGAGCTCTCCTAAAGGGCAGCGGGCTGCACACCAGGATCTCCCCTTGAGTAGGGATGCCCTCAAGGTTACTCCTCGAGGTTCAGAAATGCCTTGCCACAACAGATCCTCGGTAAGTGACTAATAGCGTGCTGAACTTTGTAATCTTAGCTAAGTGATATAAAGGACTGATTGTGCATATATAATCCTTTAGACATAAACCGTTGACCAAGTCTGGGACTAGGATTGGATCCAGCCACACCTAGACTCTTCTCTGAGAAGCAGTTTAGAAAGCAAGGGGGTCCTTTCTGAAACCTTCGCTCGATGGGAGGGTCTCCCTGACAGCTCTGTCTGACCCTGTCCTCTATGCAGTAAATAACCAAGTGTGCCTTGCCATCTCAAATCTTGTCAAAACACTGTCGCATTTACCATCAAACTTTGTTAAATCCCTGTTTTATATCAACAAATGTATTGCTGCTTCTCTCTACGAGTGAAGTGTATCGCTCCCTCTGCGACAACAACGTGCCATGGGAAAATCCATCCAGGCACCATCCATTGCAGCACAAAGGGATGTAAGATTTACTATCTATATCCCTCTTCTTATTCGGTCTTATTAAAGTGGCTATCTTATTAAGCCACTTGTTGATGGGCCTTTCTTACTGAGATGCAGAAAGAGCCCTGCACCATCTTGCTCCCCTCTCCCCCTGGTGCAGATCACCTCCCTTTCTGAAACACACATACACACCAATTTCTGTCCTCAGGGTTGTCAGAGCTGTGGCCAACATCGTTACCCTTAGAACAGTTAAAAGTGACTCTCAAGAAATAAGATGTTTGCTTGCATTAAATATTATCTATATTGTGGCCAAAAGCCATGTCATTGTTCTGCTTTATATCGCTCTTTAATTATGAAAGAAGAATATTGAGCAACCTTTTCAAGAAAGCAGTTGATTATCTGTTACCTCCTACATAAGGGCCTGATCCCAAAGGTCCAACACGCCTGTTGGGACACCATACTTGCAACAACATTACTACTGTGTTCACATTTACTCCAAAATTTAGTTAGCATATAAAAATAGCAGGTACAAGCACAGATATTTACTACCAAAACCCAAATTCATAACTTCTCTCCCCTTCGTCTTCCAGATTTTTCTTTTTTAGGTATGTCCAATAAAATATAGAAAGAAAGCAGCAAATGCATGTTAAAAAATTAAGAACAATACGAGACTGAAAATAAATCATCATTAAGCTTTGCTGTTTAAAATACAGCGACAGGAACAACTTTGAGGAAGAAAACACTGGTATTCAACAGACCTGAAGAGGAACGGATCAACACTTGCGCTCTCGATCCATGTACTGTCTTTACCAGAGATGACCTCAGTCCATGTCTGCTCGTAAGTGTATTAGCTGGAGATCATGGATCTGAAACAGAATGTGCCAAATGAGGCCACCTGGACTTTCCAGATTCTTGTAATACAAAAGTTGAACTTTCTGTCCAAATGAATCCTCAAAAACACACTAATATTAATTCATTTATCTCATTATTTCAGTTACTGTTTCTACACTTCCTGCTTCAAGAATACCTAGCAGAAAGCATATTCTTGATGCAATTAATCAACTATTTTTAACCACTACCGCCTTCTGGACGGACTCTAGCTTATCTGATTACATGTTGTAGAGCACATAACCAGAACTAAAGGTAGATCTAAAAGGAATAAAACTTTTCATCAGTCCACAAGGGGACTTGTGGATTTATTTTACTTGCAAACAGATCTCATCTGATCTATCACTTCATTAAAAATGCTTTCTAATTTTAACCACCTTTTAAAGAAGGCCATGATTACAGAAACACTAGTGACAGCTATAATTTACAAAGCATTAAATTACCAGAAATATAAAAAAGGCTTTCTTGTGGATGTTTTTTTTTCTTGTTTAGTTGAAAACTCTGTAACCTTTTAAGGTTCAAAGATAAGGGACTACATCCTCCTCACTGAAAGCTACTTTCTTAGCATTCTCTTACAAATTCATCAAGCTATAAGCCATAAAACCACAAAACATTTTAGTTTCTTTCGGTTGAGAAATCGTAACATGTAGCTGGACACTGGTGAGTGGAAATACATTAGCAGAGCTTTCCTGCAGTCCACATTATGGTTGAGCTCCTGTATATTTACTCATATGAACTGTAGCACTGAGTGAGACCATCAATAAGAGTTAATTATATAAAGTTCCTACTAGACAGTATGATACCAATTTTGAGATTCATTTTTGTCCCAGATGATTCTGCTTCTTGAACCAGAAAAAAGAATGTTTTAGAGATAATAATATTTACTTTATTCAGTGGCTTTAGAGTTTGCTAAGCCTGGTTCAGGTTTTATATACGGTCCTGAATATTAGCTAGACTCCTATGATATTTTTTTTTCTGGACAAGCTACTTTCAGTGACATTTATCACATCATCATTCCACCTTGCAGAAAATGGGCTCTAGTTTTTAGGCATTTATATATACTCAAATGGTATAAAGATTTTTTTGTTACTTATTGACTGTAGATGCATAAAGTACAGGACCAACTTCTATCTTGTTTTCACCCCATTTTCAGGGGATTCTTTTCTGATATCAAGTTTTCGTCTTCCTCAAGGACTTGGATTCTTCAGGATATGAGGGGAGGATACTAGAACAGTACCTCAGAAAAGAACAGTGCGAGGGTTGTCCAGGTTAATGTAGGAACACTCTTTTCCACATATTCCTCTAACAACAGTCCACCAAGCAATGTAAAGGTCAACAATTTTGCTCTTTATTGAGAATAACTCTAGCTATTACAGAGCAAGATGGTGTCGTGGCTCCAACCTAGCAGTTTAGGGAACACACTTTAGCAGTAAAAGAAAGACATCACAGGTGATGATTTGGTTATTGGACCATCCTATACTTGCAAGGTAAAACTAAAGCGTTCATTTGATTGTTTGTCTGAGATACCAATTTTCTTTTTTGACACCATGCCTTCATGTGTATTTGTAAGATTAAAACTTCAGTAATAAAAGCAGCATCAATGAACAGGCAAACATTAAGGGAAAGTGTCCACAGAACAGGAAAAAAACCACCAGACCTCAGAAGTCACAAAAGATGGCTTCACACTCAGCATGCTGACTCCATCAGCTTTCACTGGACTCTCTTCAACACTCAGGTCCAGGGTCAAATTCTGGTTTATAGTTGCATAGATATATGCAGAACTGCAGCTAGAACGGAGCTCGGTGTAGCATGCTAGCTAAGGCTCCCCTTGGTAGCAGGAAGGTCCTTCAACAGCTCTTCGTATGTTTGTTCACAAGATCAGAGAGCTGGCACTAAGGGATGGAAAGCTAGACAAAATTGCAGCATCCAAAGGGGAGATAAAAACCACTGACTGCAGAGACAGGACTTTAAATCCATGTGAACAGTCAATAACAAAAACCACAGACCACAGACTTGGGAATTCAACAATTCTCCTCGGGCTCAATCCACTCTTAAGACTGAATTATTCAGTAAACTTTGTTTTCCCAGTAGTGTTTGCAAAAGCTGTCAAAGAAGAGATTGTCAAATTAGAATTGAAGTCAAATCAGAAGAGAAGATGTATTTTCCTCCCTCATTCTCTAGTTTTGAGGAAGCTTTCTTAAGATAGATGAAAATAGCAGATGACAAGCTACAGCAGCCAGAGTCCTCTCTATTAACAATGTGAGGGGTATGAAGATCAAGAAAAAAATGGTTATCTGCTATAAAGAGGTCATGAAAGTGATCCATCATCTGAAATAGCTTGTATTTGTGTTACACGGTTTACAGTCTTCTGGGCAGTATCTTCTACTTTGAGCTTGCATGTCTTCCTCTTCTCTAGGCAGTAAAGCTTTGTCTGATGGCAACATGAGAAAAAAACAACCAAACAAAAAAATCCCACCGATGAGCTACTGTAGACTCAAAATAGCTGTCTTGCTTTTTCTCATAACCTTCATTCAAACAACTCTGTCGTTATCTACACCCCTTCAACTCAATTCATAAAGTGTAGCTGAGCCCCAGTTGTATCGGGACATTGGCTGTCAAAGATATATTCCTAATCCTCTAATACAGCACGGCTTCTCGTGATGCCTGATGATATCCAAGAGATTTTGACATACTGTTTTTCGGCTCAATACCAGATAGACATTTCGCTCTTCCTTCAGGACCTGCTGTGAGAATGCAACCCACCTACCATCATCCAGAAAACTCCGTAATGACATTTTAATCATTCTGACATACAAACAGCTTACAGGCCTCCTGCAGAGGAAAAAACAAAGCTTTGTACTATCCAGTGTTTAAAACTGTTTTGATGCATCATGTTTTAAAAATCTGAACAGATGTCAATAAATGACATGTGATTCCACATAAAAAGCCTTAAGATTTTATAAATACCATAATGAAAATACACCACATTCTCGTGTTCCTTCACCACGGTATTTAATACTGATCTCAGAATCTTTAAACATCTCCATATTATTAGCTGCACCCAAGAACAGCTATCAAAGTTTTATAAGACATTCTCAAAAGGATGACATCACCTTTCCTTTAGTTAACACTAACCTGCTTCCATACGACCTCTAGCCGTCAGTGATGAGTAAAGAGCCCCGATGGGGGCATATCTATTTCCTAGCTACTGTCCCCTCAAAAGCATTTCACCTTCTGTGAAGAATAACTAATGCATCTCAAGAATGAAGCTGCCCAGAAAAGCACCATCGCACAAAAACGCAGCAGTAGTTACCCATGTCCCTATTTCTTATATGTTCACCTAAACGCTTTCTACTTTTCAGTAGCATAAAAAGATATATCCACTAAGAACAGAAGGTAAAGAGTATAAGCATATATAAGGAAGAGCGAGGCAGAAAATCTGGCACAGCCAATAACAGAGAGATTTGAGAGATGTGTCAGTCTCTGATCCTACAACGGCACTTCCCTTCTCCAGCCTGGACTTCAGGTGACTGCCTTTGGCGCAACGGCATTCTTTAACCACAGCGATGTCCTCCTTGATCTCTGCCTTTTCTTCCTAGTGTTTAATCACAGAGTTCACCCGCTTTGACTTTTGGAAAAAAAAATGGACAACTAATCCTTGTTTGTCATGTGGCATTTACTTAAGTTTACTGCTCTACATGATTCCTTGATTTCCTGAAACACACATGGCCTCTTTCTTCCCTTTTGTTAAAGAAAAAAGTACTAACATGATGAGCTATATTCACCTATTTCAGGTCAAATGTCATTCAAACAATTATAAACACTTGATGCAAATACTTGGTAAGTTCTTGTTGCAGCATAGCCATAATAAAAATTCCGATGCAAGTTGCCTTACTTTCTTCCACAAAGGCATTTGTTTCATGAACGCCTTAGCTTTGAAGATGATTTCATTGCCAAGCAACCCTTGTGTTACTGCCAGAACACTGGGGAAAAGCTTTATTTCAAGAAAAGAAAGAAGGACGTGTCAATTGATGATGACAGAACTGTTGTAGGTCAAACAGTTAAACCTATTCTGACTCCATGTGTAGCAGGCTTGGGGATTTTTTTTCTGAGTACACTGTATTGTGTGAGGGCTGCTCTGAGCTAAACAGAAAAAATAGACTTATGGTCAGTACAAGTTGTAACTCTCAAGATAAGGTTAACAGGAGCATCCCACTGCATCATGCAATGCCCTTCTAGGACCAAAGTTAATTAGTACGGCATTCACTAGGGATCTCAGACATAACACGATCCCCCGAATGGACAAAATCTGCAGCTGGCACAAGAGTTAACTCATCACAACTAGGGGTGCCTGCAAGAACAGAAACATGCAATCGATGACAACAAAATGGCCGATATAATCCAGTTTTTACAATCAACCACAGGAAGGAAAAGTTGCATTTGCTTGGAGACGCAGCAGATTACATTTACTGCTGTTATCTCCAGAAAAAGACATAGACGTTTGCTTACGCAGTGCACTTCGTACCTGCTCGGAGCTTTTGAGAACAGACGCCTTTGTTTACTCGCAGGGACGTCCAAACGATTTCATGGTCTTCCCTCTACCAGACTGAAAAATTTCCAACCCTCACCATCTGCATTATTAACATCTCAGCACCTTCAAATTCCTGCTATTTAAAAAACGAACCACGATATTTTAGTTATAGGAGAAAGATAAAGAAACTACCACTGCATCACCAGGCTGTCCAGAGCTCACTCTGCAGGAAGCTCGAATCCCAGGCTAGCGATGGGCTTGTGGTCCCAGCGGATAAAAAGCGCATTCTAGTAAACGCATTAATATCACTTTGCAGTTGATATATTTGTCTATCCTGGACAGAGTACAAGCTGTAGAACAGCACAGCCATCTAGGTCAGGGCCAAACTACCAAAATATAGCCAAGTAATCTGCCGAAAATGCACAATGCACAAACTGTGCAGTAATTCAAAATCTGGTCACACACGATCGCTGGACTGCTCGGACTGTACTTCACTAATGTCTCTGTCAGTGGACTTTGACAGCTCCTCTGTCTTTCCTCCTCTTTATCACGTATCAGCAGCATTGGCCAGGACTTGATTTTGCGTTATAGATGAAAAAGTTTCTACCCTCAGAGAGCTTACGTACATATGAATAATTCACTAGCCCTCTCGAAGTTGGTTTTTTCCCAAAAAGAGATGCTGGTACCTCTGGTTCTACCAAGTTCTTTAAATTTTACCCCTTCTTCACTGAAGTAGGAAGAGCAGCAGTACTGCTAAAGCCTGGGCCCCAGTTTCAGAGGAAGAGCAGTGATTGACAGTACCTCTTCGGAGTTCTCTCTCTTGCCTCTGCCCTGCACGCTTGGAGAAACAAGGCAATGACGCTGGCATTTCCAGCACCAAGATAAATATTTATGCAGCATTTATTGAGACTAGTAGGAAGTTTCCCCATGCTTAGATGTGAAATCATATACTTCTGTCATAAAAATCTCTGGGCTTCAAAAATATGACCTCAACAACTACAACAGCTACAGACCATTTTATTATCTATTATTAATTCCTAATAACAACACGTCAGCGTGAAAGAGCTGCCTGTTTACCGATGGAATTATACCTGGCTTATACGATCATGTTTTACAAACAAGATTTTTCTGTTTAAAGTGAGGAAAAAAAAGTCATGCCTTTGAGACAAAAGCAATGCTGCCAAAGCACTATGAGACAAGTTATACTCTTTAACTTCTGTTGTTAACATCCGCTCCATTTGCAGAATACATCTTATTTCAACGATGTACTTTTTTTCTTAAAAAAGAAAAAAGCTTCTACTAGAAGATGTTGCTGTCTATGCTATTTCTAGAACCGTTATCACCAGCCTTTAAACAGTAGGCTGAACATCCACACCAGCCTGAACTTTCCAAGCTCATCACGGCCTCTGATATTTGCTTTAACTATTATAAAAGGGAGAGAGAGAAAAAAAAAATGAAGTTAAATGGAGCAGCCAGTTCTCAGCTTTTCCCCTCATGACACCCACCAGCCTCCCTGCCTGCAAACCCAGAAAGCAAAGCAGCACCTTACAAATCTCCTACTTGTCAGGATAAACATGCCTAATGGCAGACGGCTTCTCAGCCTCCACCTCCTCCAGGGAAGGCTCTCCTGCCTCCACCTCCTCCAGGGAAGGCTCTCCTGCCTTCCCCTCGCGATGCGGCCGGTTCTCAGCTGCCCGAGAGATTCCTTTTCGGTGCTTTAACTCTTTCTCACCCATCGCCCAGCCTAAAACATGAACCCCCTGAAGAACGCCCTTCTGTCCGGCAGAATATATTCCGAACATTTTCCCCTCTGCTAGGTTCCCGACGGTGAGGGCACGCATTATTTATAGTGAGTAATTTCAAGCCAATTAGCTGAGTGAAGGGAATAATCTCTGAACAGGAGCAGGCAGTGAGACACAAAAAGCGTAGGGTATTTAACAAACTGTTTGTTAACGTGGAACGCGGAGCAGCAAAGAGGAGGTTTGGGCCTGGCTAGTGATGGAGAGGAGGAGGAGGACGACGACGAGGAGCAGCCCATCAGCACCTGCGCTCAGGACCGTCCTTCACCGGACCCTACGCCGCTTCTGAAGTTTTCCTCCCCGTTTCCAGACGCGGTCGAGGACCTCGGCGGCCCGGGGGCGGGTGTGGGGGTGTGTGTGCCACCACCGGACCCCGCTGCCGAGCGGGGCTCCGCGGGCCGGTGGCAGCCCTTCCCTCGGGGGAGCGGAGGGGGTCGCGGCGCCCAGCCCGCTCGGGCGGAGGGGCAGCGGGGGGACGCTGCCGGCCCCCCGCCCGCTCCCGCCGCGGGGGAGAGCTGCGCCAGCGCGGCTGGGCGGTCGCGGCGCCGGCCCTGCCCGCCCTCGCATTCAACTGGTGGGACCCCGCCCCCCCCCT
>VFFE01008536.1:1125315-1136134 GCA_008921705.1 Burhinus oedicnemus | reverse complement strand
GGAGGGAGGGGGGGAGCGGCGGGCGGCCCGGCCCGGCCCGGCCCGGCGGGGCGGGCGCCGCTGGCGGAGGATGCGGGCGGCGGCCCGGCGGCGCGGGCGGCTGCAGGCGGACGGCGGGCAGCGGCGCGGCGCCTGACCGCAGGGCTCCGCTCCGCTCCCGAGGATGCTGGGGGGGCGATGCCCGGCGACAGGGAGGACGAGATTTGCCAGAAAGCGCTGCAGCTGCTGGCCGAGCTGTGCTCCGTCGGGGCGGTGGAGAACGAGAACTGCCGGGATTTCATCTACTACCTGCGGGACAGAGCCCGGCCCCGCCTCACCGACTCAGGTACGGCCGCCGCCCTTAGGGGCGCGGGGCTGGCCGCGGGCACCGGCGGCCTCCCCCCGTCCCCTGGCTACGGGAGGAGGGCGAACATCCCCAAGCATCCCTCGGAGGCCGGGTGCCGCGGGGCGAGGCCTGCCGGCACGGGCGGGGGCTGCCCCGGGGTGTGCGAGCGGCCGGGAAGGGAAGAAGCGGGGGAGGCTCCCGGGAGCCCGGGGCTGGGGAGATTTGCCCCGGTCTGGGCGGCGGAGGACGCCAGTCCGGGCTGGGCTGCCCGCCGCTGCTGCCCGGGCTGGGTTCCAGGCGTCCAGCTCCCAGCTGTTGGCGGAGATGCAGACCCCCTCGCCGGGCAGCTCTCCCCGCTGGAGCCGGGTGTTAACCGCGGGCTGCCGGCAGGATGGCAGGCAACTTTCTGCCTCGGCTGGCCAGCTTGCCCCCGCGCTGGCCTCGGCTCAGCCCGGCCCGGAGCGGGTGGGAGCCTCCCCGCCCAGCGCTGCCTCCTCCGGAGGTTGCTGCAGTGTCACAAGCCGAGGGGGCTCTCCTTGTGCTCCTGTGGCCCTCCCCGTCACTCCGGGTTTAATTGTAAAGACGGGGGAGGGGGGGCGGGGAGTGTTGCAGGTCAGTTGAAGAGCGACACAATTTAAGCAAACTTTCCAGTTCTGTATTTCACAAGCTAAAAAGACGTTTCTTGCATTTCCGTAGCAGATGTGGGGGTTGTAGGGCTGACGAGATGCACACTGAGCGGTTTTGTGTGCCTGGGTCTGGACCCCGGTTGCCTTTTCATATCTTGGCATAACACTCCGATTTAAAAACTTTAACTTAAGGAAGCTTTTTAATAAGGAAGCTGAGCTCCAGCTGCTCAAAAATGTTGAAAGATTGATGATGTTCTGGCCGTAAGGGAAGGGCAAACTGCAGTTTGAAGTAGGAGTTTATTATATTTATTTTTCCACCGTCAGGTTGAGTTTGCTCAGAATGAGGAGGAATTTAGAGAATTAGAAGAGAAGTTGATAAACGTTTGCAGTACTGGAAAGCCTTGCTGTTAGATCAGCTGATCATCACAGCACTGTATTAATTTCTTAAATATGCCCTGAAATAAATTAGCTCATTTAGCATAGGGCAGTCTAATGACACTCTGTTCTTAAATATTTTTCGGTAATTTGGTGAGCCTGAAGTAATAGTCAGAGTGCAACTTACTGACAAATGCTTGGATATGCTAAAAGGCCTGGAGGAAACAAGTAAAACTAAGGAAAAAAGGGAGAGGGGGAGGGGGGAAGATCTGTTACCACAATAAATGAATAAGGAATTTTTGTCATTTTGTTCGCTTGTATCCAAAGCTATTTGCAGCCATTCTGGCTTTTCACTCACTTAAAAATATTCAAAATAAAGTGATGCATGCAGTGTTTGATAAGGGTTCTTTTAAATTAGGCAAATTTAATTGTTTTGTTCATATAGGCAGATTTAATTGCTTTGTTCATATAAGCAGTAATTTTTCTGACAGACACCTGTGATTTTCTGTAATTTTCATTTACCAAGGGATCAATCACATATTTGTATATCAGCTGATGATTCCAAAAATGTCTACTTAAATCAGTGCTCACTTTGAATACTAAATTACTTGAAATGCATATGGAGACTTTAACCTCAGCTACTTGGATAACAGCTTTTCAGATTTCTTTCAGAAGCTACCGCTTTTTTTCCATCAGCCTCGGGCAAAAAGAGTACCTGGCATCTGTTTGGGAGCATTTTTAAAACATGGCATACTCAGTAAAAAATTATCACCTCTACCTAATGCTACAAAAAATAAATTTGTATGTATTTCTACCTGTTCTGCTTAAACCATTATTATACAACAGCCTTCCGGTGCTGTTGCAAACCTGCTCAATTACACAGAGCAGCGGTCCCTAACCCCCGCCAGCCCATGTGCAACAACAGTGAGCAATTATGCTGCAGGCAGCATCTTCCTATTGGCCTCAATTTTAACATTTTTATTTTTTGCAGCTTCAGCCAGTCTCAGAGGGTCTAGCAGGCAACACATTATCCATAAGCCCTGACTCGGAAACCACTTCTGTAGGGCAGCACTGTCAGGAATTCATTAATTTACCTTGTCTTATATTTCTTTGATGAAAGTGCATATATAGTCCCAGTAAACCGGCTGCCCATGAGGTTTGTTTAGCTAGTCCTTGGATGTGATGGTATGGGCTGTAAGAAGACAATGTACATGACTTCCAGAAAGAAGTAAAATGATTCACAAAAAAAGGGTATTACATTGACCAAATCCAGCTTGATTTACCTAGTGAGTTTTATTGACTTAACAATGGCGAAATGGCATTAAAAAGCCCTGACAGCAGGTCCATTCACTTTCCAGCCACTAGTGGTCTAAATACACGGGTGTGAAGAAAACCTGTGCTGAAAGACAGCATCTTCTTGGAAGAACTAGGCAAAAGATGAAGCTATAATAGTTATAACCGTTTTTGGTTTTTTTTCCCCTGGGTGAAGGTGATATGCGTTAGCCAAATCGAGCCACTTCCTCTTAGGCCAGCCAAAAGAGCTATCTAAAAGTGTGTACAACTTTGTGAGAGTTGAGAAAAGTGCAGCTAGAGAACACGCATGATTAACTTTTGTACAGGAATTAAAGCATTTCCCCATGCTTATAGAAGTTTTCCTCCAGTAAAGTGGCTACTTGCGTAAACCCAGCTGCATGGTGGATACAGATGCGCTGAGCAGCCAGATCCCTGGAGATCCACTTGTTTCTTGCCTGACATCTGATGTAGTTGGCTGTGTGGCTCCCTGCCATCTGAGTATTTGGTGTGTGACTCAGACCGGGAGGACAGGAGTGAGGGGGACAGGAGGGGACTGGATGCTTGTGGTATGCGCAGCGTCTTTATTTTTCACGTAATTTGCCCTATTGTGGGAAGTACTGCCCAGTGCATAGAGCGTAAGTTAAGGGCTAATGAGTTCCAGGTTTAACGCGCTGGTCCACTGGATTTAAAGGGTGACATGGGTGAGTCAGATTTTAAAGGTTTTCAGAAAACTAAAAATGCAAATTAGGTATTTAAGGAAAAATCTTCAATTAGTTCAATATGAGTTATATGTCAGAGCACCCTTGAAAATCCCAATAGGCATCCGTAAGCATTTAGATACCTTAATAAGCTGGATCTTTTTCTGTTCCATTCCTCCATTCCCTATTTGTAAAATGTTGATAATATTTCTGTATCGTAGAAGGGTTTTATAAGGGTAAATTGCTATTAAAAGTCTGAGCATGCCAGGTATGTAATACATTGGTAAGGCAGAATCATATGGACCTCTTAGAGACATTCAAGTGAAAACCGTGTTAATCATATGGGTGTTTGAAAACAATCACTCAAGATCATGTCATATCACCACATGACACCAGATAAAGAAAATATTGTAGATGAAGAATGGAAGTTGCTTGACTAGAAGAATTATACCAAGGTGTAAAAATAACCAAAAAACAAAACACCAAAAAACCCCAACCATGAAGTCAGAAAATCTTAGTGGAGAGACTGGCCATTAAAACAGGAATTAAGACCAAAAAAAGCTGCGTTTCCTTGTGGACTATTCCTCTAAGAGATTTACCTTGCTACCTCTTAACTGACAAACTCGGTGCAGCATGAATCAAGCGTGCCAGCAAGGGCATGTACGTTTTGGACATGTGACTTTGGACTTTCTAAAAGATGGAAGCTTTTGGGGAGGCGGGGGGGTGGGGGGCGGTCGGAATCAAGAAGAAACGTTACATGGTTTTGATTTAGGATAGTTCAGAGTTTGGCACAGAAGGGAGGAAGAAAGTCTTCTGGTGGCTGGAGCTAGTGCCCTGTTCTCAGCCTGCCTGGTACGTGACTCTGAATTACACTTTTACACTTCCAGTGTACCCGATTTGAGCACATCAGAGTTGCATTTCAGACATTTCAGACATTTCAGAAATCAACCTTAAAGCTTTTGCCACTAGTTGTTGTTGTAGTTCTTAGGTGTAGGTGATTCTGGGTCTTTTGGGGATTTTTTTTGTTGGGGTGAATCTTTGTTTTTAAGAAAGCAGCTTCCCAGAGGTGGCAGCAGAAGCTGCTATTGCTCTTTGTAGACCTGATGGATTTCTGCATTGCCTTTTGTTGTAGTGTTTTGCCAACTTTGCAGCAACTTGTGCTGCCTGCGTACCTTCCAGTGACTGCTAGATACAGCAACAGAGTGTTTGATGCATAGTTATATCAGCGAGACTGCCTTACACAAAACTTCATCTCCATAGCAGATTCTACAGATTGAATTTTTCTTCCTGTACTTAAAAAGTATGCAACCCTTGAAAACTTAGAATAAAAAATTTAAAAAGGTCAGAGGAAGTTGTTATGAACCCAAGGATTGGATAAAAAGGATGCTTACAAAGATAAGGGATATAGAAAAGTCTAGGCCATTAATCGTAATGAATTTTCATTAATGTTATAGTGGAAAAATGAATAAAAAAGAAAAGTTCCCTATCCTTTTCTGTTGTGTTGGATTACACGTCTTGAGGATAAGCCAGTAAGGTCTTACAATATTCTTAATTATGTGCTTTAAAATTGACTAATAGATGCTAAACCAGAATACATACTGAATATAGTAGGTATAAAGTATGCTACACGTCATAAGTAAGAGATCAATATTGTACAGTGACAGAAAGTCAGATTTTAGGATTTGATGGAGGTAAAGATAGTTAACCATCAAGAAACTACAAAAAGTGGGCATGGAGATGTGATGGATATTGAAGGAACAATATATGTGAAGGTGCAGTTACAGTCTTGCAGTAGAGTTTAAGAACCTTATTAATCAGTACTTCATCTTTTAATGTACACTTTCAGCTTGAGGAAAGAGAAAAGCACAAAGAAACAAAATGACCTAACTGGCATAAACGTGGCCTCCCAGCCGACCAGCGGAATGTGAGAGCCAAGGTTTTCTGTGGAGAGTATCATTCCGATAGACTGGGCACTCCCTAGGAGGCTAGTACTTGCAATTGAATAGTATCCCAGCAAGCTTCCCTTTAATTCAGAACTGAGTTTAAAAAGAAAACCTGTCTTCAGAAAGTATTTTAATTTCTTAAAAGGGCATTTTAAAATTTTTGTAACTCAAATGACTTACTGATTTATCCCCCTTGAACTTCCAGGAACATAACAAGCTGCAGAGTTTCGTCAAGATGCTAAATACATCTAGATTTATCTAGATAAATGAAAAAAGAATTTACAGAGTTGTAAATACATGAAGAAGATTAGAATGGGTGAAATAACTTTCAGTATGTTTTTTATTTTTATTTTACTCATTATAAGCCATTGCTTTCCATATTTTTAATTTAGTTTTTCTCCTGCAAAATGAATTTAAAAGGCTGCCACTCAAAATTGATAGTATTCTATATGTCATGTTAGTGCAAAGCTCTTCACAAGACAGAGGACAAGTATGAATCGTATTCACTGACTTGATGTCAAATGAATGAAGAAGTATGAGGCTCAAGTTCCTTTGGGTTTCAAGAACCAAAGTACTCTTTCAAGACTTTAAAATAAAATACAGTGCTGTTACATATTTTAGACTAAAAATACATATTCTTTTTCTTTTTTGAAAGGTCAGGAACAAGTTTGCAGAAGGTAAAAAGAATTATTTCCTGTTGCCTGTATTCTAAGATGCTCTGCTAGTTTAATTCCCTGTAAACAAATAGGCTCTCAGAGATTTTCCTGTCATACTGAAGGAGTTTTGTATTGGTTCTTCCTGGGAAACCTGTTTTAAACAGGTAACTGTAAACTTTGCAACAAAGCGTATGAAAGAGCAAATTATGTTGAAAGGAAAGGGACTACCTGTGTGCTTAATAATGGCTTGAAGCTGTAATTAAATTAATTTAAGTAAAAGTAAATTAAAGATTTTGCTTTAATATAACTGCATATATCTTTTTCCTAGAATAGATATTTGTTCTTTTTACAGGTAACATCTATAAAATGTATAGATGTGTAAGTTATAATTTACACTTCAGAACCAGAGAAAAGGAAGACTACAAAGTTCATTCTTACAATAAAACTGATCTTGAGGTTTGGTCACTTTGGAGCATAGTCATATTAAACACTGTTCAAACATGAAAAGACAGATTCCCTGCACTACTGAAATCACATTTTTCAGTGGTGCAAAGCAGCTTCGGTGTAGTAGTACTTTCCTCTAAATTGAGAAGACACACTTTTTCTGTAGTCTCTGAGGTTTTCTGTAGTCCCTCTGACCAAGACTCGTGCCACTGCTGTCCTGTGGCTGCTCTTGGGTGTTGTGGGGGGGAGAGCAAGCTTGAGAAATGAGAAAAAGACAAGAGGAAGGTGGCTTGTGGCCCTTCTTGGCCTCTGCATCTATATTCACGATAGCTGTGGAAAGCAAGAGCTTTCTGGGGCTTCCATTTCCATTTTGGTTTTACTTCTCAGTTATATGGGAATTATACCAAATGTCAGTTGTTTACAGTATGCACTTATGCACTGGAACTATAGCATAACATTGTGTTATGCTTGTGTTAAATAGACTGATGCCAACTACACCCCTTTGTATTTAACGAAGTATGTTTACTCGTATATTATATTCATTGTGTGTATATATATAAAAATAATATTTATTTACTGAAGTCATAGCAAGCAGATTTGTGAAGTTATCCTAAAAGTTAGAATAACATACCAATTGAATCAGAAGTCGGTTATCTCTACAGTCATCCCACAGTTTATACAAGTCTCTTCCAAATGTGTGGTGAATGTTAAAGAAAATGGTTATTTTGAATTGTGACTAACAAAAAATACATATAATTGAATATAACCTAAAGAGTAATGACAAAAGCATCAACCTGTAAAAAATTAGGGTGGCTAAATAGCATACAGTGTCTTACACCTGAATTCTCATCTTAAATGCCAGTTTTGCTGATGAAAAACAATAGGCTAAATTTAGCCCTTGTACATATGACTGTACTTGCCACTAAAACTTTATCACTGCATTTGTCATAACTCCTATTTCAATGGCATTTGCACATTCCTCCTAGATAGGGGGGAGAGGGGAAAGAATTTGCTAATTATAGTTTCCTAAGAAATATCCATAAGCATTCTGCAGGCAACAATTTACATTTGGAGACACAAAGCTCTGATCACTTAAGCAGAGGTGTTACTGTAATGGATTTATGGTTCATTAACTCCTCAAAAAACAGGAACCTGTGTTACAATAATGCTGGTTTTCAGTACTGGTAGAATTGGGAATGGTTATGTTTTTGTGTCATCCATACATTTAGTGACCCAACTACAAATGATCGACCACATGTCCTCCCAGATAGCTTTCTGGAAATTTCCTTTCCAAACTAATTTGTGAGAGTTTAATTACACTGACAATTCAGAGACCTAGAAATGTAAGTCCAAAATGATTGCTGTCATAACAGCAGATCCAGTTAAATTCAGTCTTGAGGCTGTGCAGCGCTATAGCATCTTTGGTGTGTAGTAAGTAAAGGTTGAACATAAACTGCAATGTATGTATTTATGTTTAAAATCACATTTCTAGGCTTTAGTTCTTCCCCCACTGAAAATGATGATCGTTGTTGGTTTAGTGCAAAGCTCTACTTAAGAACATTGTATTGTGCATCTTTTGCTATATTTTGTCATTAATTTAAGCTCTCTTGTGGCTTTATTTAGACCAAAGAGATAAAGAGAGATTATTTTGGTCTAAAGCTTTATGTCCTTTTCATATTGCTAACAAAATTTCAGTTCAAGGGATAAGAATTTAGAATAATTAATTACAGATGGAAGGATTTTTCATAGAAATGCTGTCAGTTGCAACTTATAAAATCTTTAATTCCTAAAGTTCGTCATCTTACAAGATAAATCTTTTTTGCATGTTCTGTAGTACTGTTAAGTAGTCAGTACTTGATCCATTTATTTGGAGAGTACAAAAAAAATTCCGTCACATAAAGAAAATGTTATGTATAACAGCTGGTGCTTTGCACATTTGTTACATTAGCTATTGTAATCACACTGAATCTTGTGTGTTTTAAGTTGCCCAATATGTTCAGCTGCATTTTTTTTTGGATTTTAGACATTCGTTAGCCAAGTAAAATCAGTTTGTCTTCTTTTGGCAGACAAGTACGCTACAGGATTTTATGTTGTATACTTCGTATGGTTAGTTGGAATTCAGAAGTACAGTGGATGCAGTCGAAACTGGCATACGTGTCTGTATGTCTGGAGCCAATTTACAGTTGATGTGTGTCTACCAAAGATAAACGTTGAAAGAGTCCAAGAATATATAATCTGTAAGAAAAAGCTTTTAGATTATTGATGTAAATCCACCATACTAACAAAAAAAGAGTCAGGCACTAATGATTGCAGAGTTAAAACTTTCAAAGTGCATGTAAAATAAGAAGAATTAGGAACTGAAATAGGATCGTTCTTTCTAGTATACTTTCTCACTTTTTTTCCCCCAGTTTAGTTTTACGCGAACACAAAATGAAAGCCTTCCTGACTTCCCTCAGTTTGCTATGTTTCCATCAGGAAGTTTGCTCAAAATTTCTTAATTCTCTCTTACTGTCTGTGAAACTGGCCAAATACTTCCTTTCCCCATGTGATGGGCCTTTTTTGTGTGTATACAATTACTAGCCAAACACTAAATATTTATCTTTTTAAATCTCTTCTTGTAAACCAGTCTTCATCATTCCTACCCAGGTTACTTCGCGCCTGGTTTCTCCATTTGTTTTGTACGTTGTTTGTCTATATACCTGTGTTTCAGATGTTTTTTCATCTGGGTGTTCTCACTCCATTTCTCAAGCAGCATCTCATTTTATTTACTGCCCATCTTTCTAGTATTTTTAATTCATCTGCGTTTTAATTCTGTGACCTCAACAGTATGGTTTGTTTCTCCTCACATTTAGTGTAATTTCAGAATGTCAGTGTATTGCTGTTTAATCAATCAATATATGAGGTTTGACCCTCTTACGCACAGATTATCTCATTGGGCAATTCGGCCACAGCTATATAAAGTTTTGTTTAGAGTTCTCTTTTAAAACTTTCTACTTATTTTGTAATTGCAAGATGTTCATGCCTATAAAGTTAATGGCTTCACTAATATATATTAAGGTATTAAAGAAGGTGTTTCTCACATCTATCAAAATATATAAATAATTACAACTCGTAATTCAGTAAAAATTATCCTACTATAATATATAGACAAGGAATGTACAATGCTAATTAGAAAGTGATCAACAGCCTTATGATCTTCTGTTTCTATTTGTAGCAGATGTTTTACCCATTTAAAAGAGAAGTTTATTTTACTTTTTTCCCTAGAGAGGTTTAATGGATAAAATTAATGCCTAGTTATTCTATCTTTTTTGGGGGGAGCTTACCATAAATAGGGTGATCTCAAGTGTTCATTATGCTCAGGTCTCTCTGTACAGCATAGAGCAAGGGAGCGTTTCCTGAGTCTGGCTACAGGGAAATAAAGCAGGTATTGAGCTGGTTGCCGCTGAGTGCTATTCTATTCCCCATAGTAGGGCTGAGGTAGGATATGTAGCAGTGGCATTATGGCAATTCTTACCTGCTGAAAAGAGCTTTTAGGTCCATTAGCAACCAAATACAATAGAAAACAGATGTGGTATCGCTTAAAAAGTACAGAAGGCTCTGAACAGAAAATTCTGTTATCAGTACTATTTTTTTTAAGCTTTACCAATCTGCTTGGGGTAATATAAGACGCAAATCTAAACTAATAGCTCCAGTTTTGTTTTATTCTATGATTGTCCTCTCTTCTGCAGTAGATCATGCCATCAGGAAAGGTTCCTATTTCTGCAGGTGCCACTAAGGCATCCATGGTAACAAAAGTGTAACTTAAACTTTTTCTCCCTTTTTTTTTTTTTTTAATTGACAAATATTAATGATGATTAATGAGTAAAACCAAAAATCTTCTCCATCCAAGTCAAGGACCGTGAGATAAATCATCATGTTTCACGACAAAGATGAGTATCAGACTGGAAAATGGAGACCAGAAATTAAGCTTAGCTGGTAAACAGAAAGGTGAGGGCTTGACCTATTTTTCTTTTTGTTTGATTTGTTTGTTCTAAATTTATAGCTGTTCCACAAAGAAAGAGAGGTGAAACCTCCTGGTGCAGCAGGCAAGAGCAGGAAGCCTGTGCTGCTCAGGAGATGGACGTGAGGAGCAGAACAGGCAGCCAAGCCTCTGAGGAGGGAGACATCACTCATGTTCCTAAGGACCAAAGAGCACCCAGCAGATTTGCTGTCACTTGGAAATTAGAGTTAACTGAATTGAAGACTGGGATTTTGAGGACTTGCCTACAGGGACATAGTAGACAGCAAAACTTGTGGATATGCCTTGTTACACCTCTGTTGTAAGAAGTTATATTTCTATTTTTTGTTACAGTAAAATTTGCCTTTTTTTCTGAATTTAAAAGCCTTTTGAGCTTCTTTGGGGAGTTCACCGTAGAAAAGATAAAAGTAGATCTGTCTAAATGCTTTGGCTGTCTTGGGG